>QNUK01000007.1:3020000-3095000 GCA_013621035.1 Clarias magur | reverse complement strand
GGTGCTCAATACGGTTCAGGTCTGGAGACATACTTAGCCACTGACACATGAACACGATGAATTGGGCATGTGACTTTGCATAGTTAAAGATGTACAGCTTACGGTGACTTTTGTTGCCAGCTATTTTGACAAGAATGTCTGTATGTTGAGTTATTTTCAGAGGACAGTAAAGCTATACTGTTACACAAGCTGCGCATTGAGTACTCTAAAATATACCCAAGTTTCATTTCTATAGTATTGTCCTTTGAGAAGGTATACTAAAATGTTTGCTGAAAATAGAGGGGCGTACTGACTTTTTCAGCATTCACATTACGGCCAGGTGAATTTAATAAACTTGATTATCAAATTATATACCGTATATATTTGTACAACGTATGTTATGTAAACAGTTGAGAGGATTCCCAGTCCTGTGGGAAGCAAAGGCCAGCCTGTTCCAGTTCGATCCCTCGGAAAAGGAAATGGAGCTCAACTTGCAGACAAGAGTCAAGCCTTGTAATGATTGAAAGGCATCAGAATACCCAGTGCACCACAGCCTGGCGGGCATGGGGCCGAAGGCTGCCGATCTGACTGCAAAACTCCCCAGATCCTAGTCAGATCCACCATCAATGGAATGCACCGGAGAAACGCATCCTACAACCCATAGCACCCAAAAGAATCCGCTGCTAAGATCCCAGAGCCAGACACCACAGTACACCCACAGAGGTCTTGTGGTGTCAGGCTCCATTGGGCAGAGCCACCCCAGCAGCACCAGGGGAACCCAAACCCTAGGTGGGTTTTAATCTTAATCATTTTAATTTTCTGGCTGATCGGTGTTCTTCAGGCAAAATTTCCAACAAAAAAAAAAAAAACATTAAACAAATACAGAAGAACCAGAAAAAAATTTACTTATTCAAAGTCATAAAATTATGTAGCATTGTGGACAAATTATGATTCATGGTTTAAAGCATCTGACGCTATGATGGTAATACAAAAAAAAAAAGCCCTTTGTGGTACATCTGATGGTACAAGCCATCACTGTATTGTGTAATGAATATCATCTCATACAATCTAAGCCTCTTTGAAATGTCCAGTATGATGACCAGAGTAATAAATGGTCCAGTAAAAACAATGACAGGAAGGACCTCCAGACAGTAAT
Source organism: Clarias magur (assembly GCA_013621035.1). Classification (NCBI taxonomy): domain Eukaryota; kingdom Metazoa; phylum Chordata; class Actinopteri; order Siluriformes; family Clariidae; genus Clarias; species Clarias magur. The sequence continues at coordinate 3,093,865 of QNUK01000007.1, read as the reverse complement.
TTCACTGCATGTTAATTAATTAACTTCCAGATTAATAAAAGATCTACAGTATGTAATGTGTACTGGGTGTGTGAATATCACTACATTGTTCTGTCTGGAACACACCCTGTGGAATATGTAAGTTACTCGAACATTACAGGTCATCTCAATTTAACCAGTCCAGCATCATGTACATAATATACATGATGTGTGTATTATTGTTGTGAGTCAACACTTTTTTCATTATGGCTTCAGTAAGAGATGATGAAACCTTTTTTCCCGCCAGAGTATATAATGGAATCTTCACCGTAACATCGATTCAGATGAGGTTTATGTTGTACAGAAGGTAAAATCAAGTGTAATCTTTCCAGACGAGAACAAGCCAAAGAACAAATTGACAGATTGGGACAGGACCAAAATCCCAGAGATATTTTGGAGATCATTACCTTACATCACTTCTTACCCCGACATCTAAGCAGAGCTTTAGAGGTACCCGAATGGTGTTTATCTAAATTCAGAGTCGTGAACCCCCAGTCCCCTGCCACCTACCCACACACACAAAGTTTCAGTTTGACACTAAGTTGTGTATGGAAAGCATTGAAGAGAGAGAGAGAGAGAGTAGTTCTAGAATAGTGGTGTGGTTACAACCCAGAGCATTTTATCCATTTTACAGTATGTTTTGCTATTTTTTAATTACCGTTCTGAAATTTTTTTTTTGTTGCATTTTTTAAATGTTTTTTTTTAGGGCTCGTGCAGTATAAAGTGAGATATAATTTTTTCACCATAACCGATGCAATACTGTATGATGAACGGATTTTTATAAAATTTCACCCAACTATACAAATATAACTAGCAAAAACAAAAAGGGTCATACAGGCAAAAAACAGCACAGGTTATTTTGAGTTGTTTCTAGGACCACTCACTCACTCAGCGTCTATACCGCTTTATACTGTATAATAGGGTCGCGGGAAGCCTATCCCAGGAGGCTTGGGGCACAAGGCGGGGTACACCCTGGACAGGGTGCCAATCCATCGCAGGGCATACACACATACATGCACACACACAATACAGGCAATTTGGGAACGCCAGTTAGCCTAATCTGCAGGTTTTTGAACTGTGGGAGGAAACCGGAGAACCCGGAGGAAACCCACCAAGCACACAGAGACGTGGTTTCTAGGACCCCCCCAACACACAAACAAAAAAAGGCTAATTTTGAGAGTTTTTGCGACACCATTCCCATATTTCGGTTATAGTAACATTTACACATTATGAAAGTAATGATGACTTTGGTTCTACTTGACATATATATATAGTATACTATATATATTGTATGCTGTGTCGCCTGGACAGATCTGTGCCGCTTGGATTTTAAGAGTTATTAAAATCTCAGAGAAAACTATATTTTCATATTCTTATGTATATTTTTTATTTCAAAGTTTACTGCAGCGGTGCATTCATCTCTCTGTCTATTTCTGTCAACAAATCCAGATAAATGGCTTAGTTAATGTTTGATCATGTAAATGGAGTCAACACTAGAATGTGAGAAGCTGTAGCTAGACATTTACTGAAATACGTTTCAGACTACTAAAGGCAACCTATTCTTGAAGATTCACTTTCTAGTTATTTGTGGACATTCAGATGGGTCTCAAAATAACATAAGAAATAAAAAACATTACCAGCTTTGGCATTTTGGTCTATCTACATGCCAAATGGAATCGGCTGACGGACTCTCCCCACCCTGGAGCTGTATCTGTCGTTTCTGTTGCAGTTACTTAAGGGGGCATCGTTTTGTCTACTCGACCCCCAATTATCATTCGCACACTAACCTGCATGTCTTTGGACTGTGAGAGGAAACTGGAGTACCCTGAGGAAACCCACCAAGCACAGGACATGCAAACTCCATGCACACAGACCCAAGGTGGGACTCGAGCACCGACCGTGGAAGTGCAAGATCACAGTGCTAACCACTAAGCCATGGTACTATACTTCCCATTACCAACTTTTTTTTTGTTTCAGCATAACACACACTTTAAGGGAGATTGTTAAAGAGATGATAAAATATTAGACCTTCTAGTGATTTTATGTGTGAGACTAAGCCTAAGGTTCAATTCACAAACAGTGAATTACAGATCGCCCTGCAGAAAGAAAATAAACAAACAAACAGTTTTAAAAAAACATCTTTCATTAGACATTGGGCTAATCTCAGCGCTTTTATGTGGTTGTTTATCATCTTCACCTCAAATTTCTCTATCGTCTGACCTCTTCATACGGTTACGCTGACGGATTAACCTCCCTCCTCCTCCCTTCTCTCGGAGTACACATTCAGCTTATTAGCCCAGTTGATGTTTGACGATGATAATGGAAAACGAGTCAACATTAGCAAAAGGTTATTATGATCATTACAATACATCTTCATGATGATTTCAAGTACAGACTCACTTCCTAAATAGTTACCAATGTTCACTTCAAATGTCCATTAAAATGAGATCACAGTCTGTTAAATAATCTGATGTTTTGCAATTATGGGAACTGATCTTAATGGTGAAACAGCTCAGAAGTTGCATGAGAGCTGCGTCGCAGTTATGCGCAGTTCTGGCCTTAGATAAAGATGTGGCCAAGGCCAAGTATGGTATTGACCAAGAAGAATTTTATTTATTTATAATTTTTTTTATGGAATATTTATATAAATATATGGAATGCCCATTGAGGCAAATATTAAATTTGACACAATTCATTTATTAAAATCAGTATTGCTTTAATGTCCAGGAATAGAGGACATAATAGCAGATAGCATCTTAATCAGAGACACTTCATCTCTCAAGGACAATTTTTCATGGACACAATAATGAATTAAAGTGAATTAAATAAAGTGTGCTCGAAGGCATCGCAGATGAATTCTTCTGCAGTTCATCATTCAAAACATCTACACATTTTCTTTACAGGAGTGCACACACAATTAACAAAATCCCTTATCATTATTTTATTAATTCACCAAGTCGAAAAGAAAAAAATGGTAAGCGTGATTAAAATAGCTTGTATCTCATGAACATGTAATGGTATCAGGTCCTTGATTAATAACTTGTGAATTCATAAAGTTGTATGCACAATTAACTGCTGGATCAAGTGCTGGCTTTATAGGCTTTTCAATAATGAGATTGGAAGCCATATTGGTAAATTCAATGAAATTTGCAGTGATTAATGTGCTTATTAATAACCACTAGGACTATTTAATACAGCAATACAGTATATTGGAATTTTATGAGACTCCTATTAGATCCTGTTAAATAATTTATTTCAGGACATCTCGTATCATCAGGACATCATATATCATCATTTTAGTTTTTTCAAAAATCATTTTCTTAAAATTTTATTTTTTGTCACGTTAGAAGCCGCATGTTAGAAGCCGCATGGTGGCAAAGTGCTTAGCATTGTGGCCTCGCACCTCCAGGGTCGAGGGTTTGGTTCCCATCCTGGGTCTGTGTGCAGTTTCTTCCAAGTACATTGGTCACCTCCCAAAGAAAAACAAATCGCCTCTAGCCTCTTGTGCGCCCCTTGTGTGGCAGTGGTGGATCCAATGGTTAAGCTTGTGGGTAACCGGGTTTCTGAATGGAAGGTCGGAGGTTCGAGCACCAGCACCGCCAAGCTGCCATTGTTAAACCTTTGTACAAGGCCCTTGACCCCATCTGACCCCAGATTCCAGATTTCATAATTGGGACATGTGAAAAATTTTCATTCCCTTAAGGTTTAAAAAAGTGCTTTAAAAAAAAATTCTTTTTTCGGGAGGGTTTAAAGATGTGTGAACATACAGTATCTTGGTCAGCGAGAACTGGACAAGCAAAATAATAATAATAATAAACTACTAATATTCAAAGAATTAAGTTAAACAAGGCCCAAACTGAAAGACATGACGTAGCTCACTTAGCCACAGCGTAATTAGCAACAGGTGAAACTAATTAATCACCATGGCAACAAAACAGAGAAAGAACATGTTGACCATATAAGGAAATGGGACAAATCATGCACAGAGTATAAAAGGTAGTGAATCGTTGCTGAGTCTAAACTGACATCAGGATTGAGTGAATGTTTTTCTCTACACATCTTTAGAGGTTTGTTATTAACTGTCTGTGCTTGAGTCTTTTTTCCTGAGATTATATTAATGCAATACATCCATGCTGTTGGTAATATTCAATTCAATTCAATTCAATTCAATTTTATTTATATAGCGCTTTTAACAATTGACATTGTCGCAAAGCAGCTTTACACAATAAAAAGAAGTAAGTTTTTATGCAATGTGTATGAATCAAAATGATAAGATTGTCCCTGATGAGCAAGCCGAGGGCGACGGTGGCAAGGAAAAACTCCCTGAGATGGTAATAGGAAGAAACCTTGAGAGGAACCAGACTCAACAGGGAACCCATCCTCATCTGGGTGATAACGGATAGCAGAGAATGATCAGCATAATAATGTGTACTGGAAGTTCAGTGTAACAGGAGATGTGTTAAAATTTTAATTAAAAGGAGTCCAGTTTGTTCCTGGAGGCTCAGGTAGACTGTAGGAGATTCCAGTCCTGAGCTATCGAACAACTGAAGTCACAGGTCCCCAGAGCATCAATCGATGATAGGACAGTCTTCATGGAAACCATCCCCAGCCACCAAGCGCATCCAGGCAGACCACACGGGGCATCCATGTGACGGGATCTCCAACCAGAAGCAGGACTCCAGGACGGGTTAGACGGCTCAGAGGGCAGAGGGGTCTGGATCACTGGCAACTCAGGAGCGAACATGTATAGCTCGACAGAGAGACAGAGAGAGGGAAAGGAGAGAGGGAGAGAGAGAGAGCAGAAAAGGAGAGAACAGAAAATAAGGAGAGATGGCAGTTAGGTATGGTCACAGTCAACATGTATAAGGTGAATGTATATTAGTGCAAAGTGCAAGCAGGGACTCCGGCAGGACTAACTATAACAGCATAACTAAAAGGGAGAGCCAGAAGGAAACACAAACATGAGGGCTCCCTGAGATGTAAAGCAACCAATCACCTCACCGTCAACAAACCTGAGTGAACAATGAGAGTGGGGAGGACAGCATCTAAACATACCAGTTCACCAGAATACTCTACGTCCATGAGTCCCCCAGATCTGCTCCTTTACCTAAGGTTAATCTATTTACAAAAATGCTTGGCTAAATAAATAAGTTTTTAGCCTAGACTTAAACACTGAGACTGTGTCTGAGTCCCGAACATTAACAGGAAGACTATTCCATAACTTTGGGGCTTTGTAAGAAAAAGCTCTGCCCCCTGCTGTAGTTTTAATAATACGTGGTACTGACAGGCAGCCTGCATCCTTTGATCGAAGTAGGCGTGGCGGATCGTAAGACACTAACAGTTCACTCAAATACTGTGGCGCGAGACCATTTAGTGCTTTAAATGTCAAAAGTAGTATCTTGAAATCGATGCGAAATTTCACAGGGAGCCAATGCAGTGTAGATAAGATAGGGGTGATGTGCTCGTATCTTCTGGTTCTAGTGAGGACTCTCGCTGCTGCATTCTGACTAACTGAAGCTTGTTTATACACCTAGTTGAACAACCAGACAGTAAGGCGTTACAATAGTCCAACCTAGAGGTGATAAAAGCATGAACTAGTTTTTCTGCATCATTTAGTGACAATATGTTTCTTATCTTGGCAATATTTCTAAGGTGAAAGAAAGCTATCCTGGTGATATTATCTACATGAGCTTCAAACGAAAGGCTGGAATCTATAATCACACCGAGGTCTTTAACTGTTGCACTTGATGGAACAGAAAGGCCATCTAAAGTTACAGTCTGATCAGAAAGCTTACTTCTAGCTACTTGTGGTCCTATGACTAGAACTTCTGTCTTATCAGGATTAAGCAGAAGAAAATTAATTAACATCCAATCTCGTATGTCCTGCACACACTGCTCAATTTTAGCAAACTGTTTTTTCTCATCTGGTTTTGCTGTAATACCATTCTGATGGACAGACATGTAAAGAGTACATGGACATCTATAATTTTATACCAAAATGTGTACACTTTGTTTTTTTTTGTTTTTTTTTACCTTTTTGAGAAACTAAGCTATTGCCACACTGTCCAAAAAAAAATAAATTCAGAAGAGTTAAATTATTGGCCTGCATCAAGCAAAGAGGTAATCAAGGGGATTTGAAATGATCAAAATCAGATCATGGATGGAGATCATTTAAACTCATAGTAAGGATGCATAGTAAAAGACTGACGGTAGAAATCGCAGCTATGTTTAATATTAAAAGTACGAGTATTTCCACATGCGCAATGTGATGAGAACTCACAGGTTTCGGGTTAAATATGTGTGTCCATAAGAAAACCACTTGTTAATGAGACTCATCGGGGGAAAAAACACTTTAATTTGCTAGCAAGCATAACGATTGGACTTTGGAGCAATGAAAAAAGGTCATGTGGTCACTGGGTATATATTTACTTCCTGCATGTCTGTGTACAAAATATGGAATTACTATTTATTCATTTGGGTGTTTTGACCAAAAGAAATTTTTTTACAATTATTTTTTTTATTTTATTTTTAGGAAAGTGGTTTCTAATGTTCCAACTTAATCCAATTCAGACTTGAATGACTAGCCAGATTAAATTTGAACAGAGATTTAAACAAATAAACAAGCAAATAAATAAATAAATCTGTGGAAATATTTACTGAAACAATTAAGCATGGATTTTTTTTTTTTTTTTTTGCAGCAGTGTGTTTTTCTGAACTGTTCCACTGCTTTTTTGGTGAAAACAGAAAATCGGTTTTATCGCTGAACCAGAGAAATTTAGCAAATAGTGGTTTTTATTTATTTATTTTTTTTTATAAATATGGATTAACGTTAAATATGGATTAATGAACAGCATTCTGTGGTTAAGATTTAGGTTATAAATCACATATGATTTCAATACAATAACCAAACTCAGGATTAATTAAAAGAATAAACTACTTGACTCTGACCTGCCTGCTGTCTATCATATAGCTTTTGCTTTTAGCCTGAAGGCGGAGAGAGAGAGAGAGAGAGAGAGAGAGAGAGACAGACATGTACTCTAGCTATAAGCATCTGCTTTACTCTACAATCAGTAGTGTTTAATTGAGGTTCAGCACTAGAAAACGGTATAAGCTCCACAAGTTTGAGTTCAGAAACTGCTTTTAGTATCCAATCCTCCTAATTTCCTACTGTATGTATAATGAAGCCTTTATCATGCCAATCCTGTTTATGTGCATAAACATTAAAGATGGCCTACATTCCCTGTTTGACGTCTGAGTCACATGACATAGAATCGATGCAACACTATAGAAATAGAGCTGACATTAGCGAAAGGTCATTGTTATCATCATAATTCTTTCGCAGGACCATTTTAAACTGAGAAGCAATCGATAATTATTGCTAATGCTACCACATTTTTCTCTGTTGTAATAACAAAGATAAAATGTGTCCTTGCTCGGTTGGGCGTCTCGCTGACCTGGGACATTTCTAGATGAAGTAACATTAAGAAATATGAATGCAGGGAAATGAATTGGAAATATAAAGTGAAGTATAAGGATGGGTTAAAAAAAATTGTTAAAAATGGAGAGGACTACCTCTATTTTCAGGTTCAGGGTTACTGTAGGATCGAGTCGTCATCATGTCTGAAAGCAAAAGAGGTACTGACTGTAAGGGGAAAAAAAAACCTATTTATTTCTACCTACTGTACCATCTCTAATTCTACTTCTCTCACTTTCTCACTCATTTCTTCCACTATACCTGTTTATTATTTTTCTGCTGGTATGTTTTTTACTCTTATTGTGGCATAGTCAAAAAGTTAACGCATCTTAAAAAATAAGGGGAAAACTAATGTTTTATTACACGTACAGTTCTCATGGGCTGGCAATTAAAGTGACATATGTGGTAATCCTTATTTAATTCTACCCAATTTAAAGCTTCAGAGACATAAGACTTTTTTTTTCTTCTTTTCTTTACTCAACACTTTCCCACCGAGGCATGGCTGCCGGAGCCAGATAACTGGTTTTCTCCTCTGCCCTCCTCCAATCCGGTTTAAAAACAATACAACCAAGTTGTGAATAGAAGGTCTATTTCTGTTCTGTACAACACCATGGAGTTCAGTTTCAAACAGTCCTTTTTTGTTTTCTTTTTCTCAGGGGTGGTTAGTGCCTTGACTAAAGGTAGGAAGCAAGAAAGAACAGGAGAAGCAGGAGATGGAAATTACACTGCTGAGGAAGTCTCTGAACATTAACCGCATAGCCGTCCCTGCTAATAAACATCTAAAGACCTGGATAGAAATGTATATATATATTCTGTAATATATTCTATTATTATTATTATAGTTTAAAAATGTAATGACAGTACATTCGGACTTGTTAGAGGATAGAATAAAGTGTCTTGTTATGCTTCAGTTAATGTTCTGCTTTAAACTAGCTTTAAAAATGACAGTTTGCCTAGTCCCATCTCCACCCACCAATCTACTCCAGAGGACATTTGGCCGTACCCAAAAGTTGGTCCATGAAAATTAGTCTGCCAATCGAAAAAAAACACACAAAAAAAAAACTGCTATTCTCACTGACACACCAGTAAAGGAGACACACAGTCCGAAAGGCAGGAACAAGGTGAAAAGCGTCTCTCCAAAGGAAATCCAGAGCAGCCAACTTAAGCTTTTTCTGTAGTTGAATTTAATTTTTAATTTGAAGTAAAATATAACACAACATTAAATTGGTTCTCATTTTATATTTTGCAAAATGCAGTGTGATGTCACACTTACCCCACATAGTGTGACAACTGACCTGCTGGTGGAGCAACATGTCACATGGTCACGGTCACAATTTGAATGTTTATAAGTCTGTATAGAAACAAGATATGAAAATGAAATTAATGCAAAATATGCACCTGAGACTGTGTTCTTTCATTTGTTATGTAATTTTTAACAATATGATGTATTAATCCCAAGATATATAAAAGAGTGTGAAAAGTGTGACAATATGCCCCTGTACAAAGCCAATAAAATGCACTAAAATGCACTTTATAGCATATAACCAGAAGTGCATAGTGGCATAAAATAAATAACAGAGCAGATATACTCTGTAAAAGGCTGTGAGAGTATGAATGATGTACAGAAGATGCAATAGTTATATTATAGATAGGATGTAAGTAGCAACAGAATAAACACATGTGCATACAGTACATGCATGTGGAAGGTACGGGTTCAATATCCACCCAATGCTCAAACCCAGGCCACTGGATGCAGTGCCGGTCCCAAGCGCGGGTAAAATATGAGGGTTGCTTCAGGAAGAGCATCTGGCAGAAAAACTTGTGCGGATTGAATGGTCCACTGTGGCGGCCCCTTGATGGAGCAGCCGAAAGACCAACAACATACTGTACATGCATGTTTATATAGTACAGTGTATATAGAGTAAAATATGGACGGTGCAGAGACAGAATTAGGTTATGGGTAGTGCATAGATACATTATGGATGAGTAGTGCAGTACAAGTAAAGGTAAAAAATGCCTCAGTTATTGAATTGTAATCAATGTATAAAGAGTGGATTTGGGTGATATTGATGATTTATACAGTTTATAAATCAGTTTATACAGAGTGTGAGAGACAGAAACAGCATAATATGTTTTGGGTCTGTTTGTGTGGGCACTGAGGCACTGCCTGATGGGAGGAAGGTAAATAGTCCATGATTATGGTGAGAGGCATCTTTGATAATGCTTTTCACTATTTGAAAACAGTGTTTTTTGTAAACATCCTCTATATTGGGCAGCTGAGTGCCGATGATGCACGGGGCGGTTTCAGTTCTTGGAGCACAGATGGGCCTTTTTCAGTCTTCTCAGAAAATAAAGGTGCTGTTGTGTCTTTTTTTAATCAGAAAAGATGAGTTTAGGGACCAGATGAGACCCCTAGTGATGTGGAACTTGAAGTCGGGGACAATCTTAACTGTATCTCAGTTGATGTGGATGGGATTTCCAGCCTGTCTGAAAACCACAGTGACTTACTTTGTTTTTCTGGTGTTGAGTTCCAGGTTATTATCCTCACACCATGCCACCAGATGCTGAATCTCCTCCCTGTAGTCCACTTTTAGTCCATTGTTACCACTGATCTGGCCTATGAACGTGGTGTAATCTGTGAACTTTATAGTCATGTTGGAGGCATGAACAGGTGCGACTGAAAGAGGTAAGATTGTTCAGATGGACAGACTATGGTCCAAGGTCCAATTACAAACATGAGTGCTCAGGTTGACTGTGTTAAATGTTGAACTAAAATCAATGAACAGCATCCTAGCATAAGTGTTTGGGTTGTCCATGTGGGTCAAGGCAGAATGGAGTGCCATTGAGATGGCATCCTCTGTTGACCTATTGGGGCAATAACCAAACTGGTATAGATCGAGAGTGGGAGGCAGGCAGACCTCATGGTGGGTAAAGACCGCCCAAGGACAGATGAAAGGTGTTCGTCAAGACTTCCACCAGTTGTTCAGAACAGTCTCTAAACACTCAGTCATGGATGCCATCAATGCTTTCTGTGCATTCATGTTGTTCAGGAAAATGCATGCTTCAGAGGTGGGGAGTGAAAGCAGCTGCTCATGTGGTTGTAGATCTGCCTTCAGATCTGCACAGGCATTATGTGCACCTTTTCAAAATGAGCATAGAGTAGCATCAGGTAGTAAGGCAGTACTGGCTGGAGGCACTGTGCTGGGTGGTTTAGAGACTGTGATGACCTGAATCCCTTGTCAGGGATCATCAGAATTGAAGTGTCCTTTAAACCACTGTCTGTGTTCATGCTTATTTTGGCAGATTTCCCTCCTCAAATTGGCAAAGCGATATTGTAGACCTGCCGGTCTTGAGATCTGAATGCTGTGTTGCAATGGTTCGCGCAGAAGGCGGACCTCCCTGTTCATCCACGACTTCTGGTTGGGGAAGGTTTTAATGGTTTTTTTTTTGTGTGTGTGGTAACCTGATCCACACACCTGTTCATGTGCTCCAGGACAAAGGTGTTGATGTTGGTGTCTGAGTCTATGGTGGCCTGGGCAGCAAATTCACTCCAGTCGGTAAGTGAGAATTGCTGCTGATGTGCAGAGTCAGCCTCTTTTGGCCAGAGTTTAACAGTTCTGATTGTTGGTTTCACACATTTGATGACTGAAGAGGGCTTGGGCAGCTCGTTCATCTTTCTGAAAGATGGTTAGATTGTACAAGGTTGGGGAAGGGTATGTATGTATATATATATATATATATATATATATATATATATATAGATGGGTATATATAGAGTTTTGTGTTCCCTAGTGAGGCAAGAGATCATTTGTGGAAGCTTTGGAAGAACAGATCCTAAATTGCAGTGATTAAAATGCCTAGAAACGATAAAGCATCCATCAGGATACACTATCTGTAATTATATCAACAATCTGCAGAGTTCTTATATGTTCCTTCTAGCCTTAGCATCTGGAGAAACATACACCGCTACCACACAAATGGAGGTCAAATTTCATGGTAAATAATCGGATATTCAGGTTCAGCACTGCAGTGGGATCAACAGTAACAGAAAATGCACCATGTTTTGTTTACATAAATGCATAAATCCCTGCCGCTGGCTTAGCTGGTTGCTGCTTCTCTATCAGCCCTGAAAGCTGTGCGGTCCACGAGCTCCAGCAGGCAGTTTAGGAAACCGCTGTTAAGCCAAGTTTCCGAGAAAACCATAATATTACAGTCGCAATTAGTCTCTGTGTGAGGGTCCAGATCCTGAGCTCAATTTGTTCGCCAGGGACCACACATTGGTGAGAAATCCACTCAGAAGTGCTGGTAGCCTTAGCCTTAGCGTCGCCCAAATCCTTTCCCATTTCCCTGTCTCCATTTACAGTCTCTGCACCAGCATCAGTCTTTTCCAATTGGCATAAAGGGATTGATTTGTAGCGGCTTCCTTTCATGTTCTTGTGGTAACTCTGATTGATATCAAAAAAATTGTTCGAGACAGAGTTTCTTCATGCATAGTCGATATTAAGTAGTTGTATGTTGTATGAGGGTGAGTCAAAAATGATCTGCACTTCAGTTTTAAAACGTCTGCTAGCTGCACTGTCTTATCAGTGCTTTCCATTCAAGGCTACTGGCCCCCCAGTCACTGCTGTGCAGATGTGATTGTCTTCGATCAGCTAATTTATAACTGCAGTGCGAGCAAAAATGGATGCCCCACTTGTGATTTGCACAAAAAAATACTTTTTTTGTGTGGTCTGAGGGTGTATCTGGTGCTGAAATAACTCCCAGAAGAGTGTAAACAGGAGCATTTAAATATCTGCAAACAAAATTTGGACCGACACTCTAAAGACAGTAAAAGTTTCTTAAAGAGAATTATTACTGGTGATTAGACATGGATTCAGAAAAAAAAGTCACCCATCAGCTGGAAAAAAGGCCAGTATTGGAACATTATCAGGAAAAAGGTTCAAGAGTCAACAGTGCTCGTTACAGTGAGTTGCTTAGTGAAGAGATGAAGCCTAAACTTTACAGAGGACTGATATCCAAGGGCATTGTGATGCCTCTGCAAAAACTTTGTTGTTAAAGCATCCTCCCTATAGGCCTGATCTTGCTCCATCAGACTTTCACTCGTTTGGCCTTCTGAAAGCGTCCCTACGAGAACGAAGATTCAGTCGTTATGAAGAAATAAACAGAACAGTGCATTTGTGGCTTGCGGCTCAGCCTAAAACATTTTTAATGAGGAAATATTGTATGATTATGTTGAGAAATATAGTATTTATATTTTAATTAAAATACATTTTACAGCCTCAAATCTTAAAATTGCATGAATGATTTAAGCAAGCTTGCAGAAGAGAAGTAGGTCAATAACGACTAATTCGGAAAATCTGGAGAGATGCTGAGCCTTGTGATGTGTACGCACTGCCATTTTGGTCTGAAAAGGTATACTATTCAAAGACACAGTGACAATGGCCTTTTTTGTGTACTATATCTCAACCAAGTGGTAGAGATGACCCAATCAGGTTAGGCTCAAAACCTATATATGATATATAGAATCTAAATGTTGTGTTCTACCAAAAAGCTCAACAGGCTGTTAAAGGGTTAAAATTTTCACCCAGACATTTTTAGACTTTTGTGTGTTTTTAAAGATTTTGTTCATTCCGCTTACAGTTAAGTGTGTTTTCTTCTACTTGTGTGCCATTGACTTGGCAAACTCTTTTATCCAGGAGGGGAAAACGGAAATTGCAGATTAGCACTGAACATTTCTTTTCTGGGAGTGAATGACTCATACGCTGTATGGGTGGCCTCACATGGAGAAACCATTATAGCAAGTGGACTTGAAAGGGAGTTTATGAAGAAAAGTCTTGGTGAGATGCTGAGCCAAGCCTGTCAGTTCGGTGTTAGTAGTCAAGATATTAAAGAATATGCTCAAGGCATGAATAACTCCCTGTTGACAAATCAAACAGGATAGGAAAAGTTGAGAGAGAGGATGATTATTCTTTGGTGCATGTACGTAGACACACGCTGATGCAATGTGTAAAAAATGTCTGGTAGATGCTGCTTTTTTTTTGTTTTTCACATGCATGCGACACTTATCTGTTCCTTTTCCTCAATTTGATCTACACTAGCGCTTCTACTACGGACAAATTGCGCCAGAGTATCACTGTTATGTGGGCAATATCAAGCAGGTGGTCATAAAGTTACAGTGCCTTGCAAATGTATTCACTCATACCACCCCTCCCAACCCCCACCCACCCTTGGGAAAGAATAGCTTTTAATGTTTTTATAACCTGTAAATTAAATGTTTTATTAATTTGAATTTGATGAGATGAAATTGGTGAACTAAAAAGAGAAAAATATATATAAAAAAATACTTTTTAAAAATGACAAATCTGAAAATTGCCATGTGCATTTGTATTCAACCCCTTTGCTATGCAGCCCCTCAAAATTTCTAGTGCAACCAATTACCTTTAGAAGTCACATAATTACTTAAATGAAGGCCGCTTGTGTGCAATCTAAGTGTCACATGATCTGTCAGGATAAGCACACCTTTTCTGGAAGGCCCTAGAGCAGGGGTGTCCAAATCCAGTCGTGGAGGGCCAGTGTCCAACACAGTTTGGTGCTTCTTCTTCTCAAACACAGCTGATTTAACTAATCTGTTAATTACTAGGTTCAGTGGGTGTGTTTAGGTGTTGGTGAATTACAAACTGTGCTGGTCACTGGCCCTCCAGGACTGTATTTGGACACCCTTCCCTAGAGGCTGCAACACCACTAAGCAAGAGGCATCACACCATGAAGACCAAGGAGCTCTCCAAACTCCAAATCAGGAACAAAATTGTTGAGAAGTACAAGTCAGTGTTGGGTTCTAAAGAAGAATATCCAAATGATTGATGATCCATGATGAGCACCATCAAATCCATCATCTTCAAATGTAAAAAACATGGTACTACAACAAACCTGCCAAGAGGGGGCCGCCCACCAAAACTCACAGACCGGTCAAGAAGGGCATTAATCAGAGAGGCAGCAAAGGTGACACTGAAGGTGCTGCAGAGTTCCACAGCAAAGACTGGTGTATCTGTGCATGGGATCACAATAAGCCGTACACTCCATAGAGCTGGACTTTATGGAAGAGTGGCCAGAAAAAGGCCATTGCTTAGTGTTAAAAATAAGAAGGTACTGTGGTCAGGTGAGACTAAAATTAAACTTTTACCCCGGCCACCAAGGAAAACACTATGTCTGGCGCAAACCCAACACATCACTCCAAGAACACCATCCCCACAGTGAAACATGGTGGTGGTAGCATCATGCTGTGGGAATGTTTTTCAGCAGCAGGAACTGGGAAACTGATCCAAGTCAAGGGAAAGATGGATGGTGCTAAATACAGGATACACAGTACATGCAGAAACCATCCAACATGAAGGAGCTGGAGCAGTTTTGCCTTGAAGAATGGGCACAAATCCCAGTGGCAAGATGTGGCAACCTCATAGAGACTTATCCATAGCAACTCGCAGCTGTAATTGCCGCAAAAGGTGACTCTACAAAGTACTGATTTTAGAGGGGTCAATAAACAATTTAAAAAATTACATCTTCAAAGTTGTAGGTATGTTCTGTAAATGAAATGATGTAAATGCAAACCTTCAAACAATCCATTTTATTTCCAGGTTGTGAGGCAACAAAACATGAGAAATGCCAAGGGGAGTGAATACTTTTGCAAGGCACCGTATGTCTGTTTGTTGTACAGTATATAACTATGGTTCTGTTAACACTAAGGGCAATGAGGATCACTTGGAAAGCTTCTTGTGTCTGTTTTTTCCTTGTGCCATTTTCCTTGGAACCTCCTCACCAAGTCCTCACCTGGCAATGCTGATTCCAAATGCCAAAAATATATCCTTGGCATTTATCCTGTGTTATGAGAAGTTACATAGTGATGCCCAGGTGGAAGCAGAGCAGACTGCTTATAGTAACATCCTTCTTAGTAATTCCAGTGAGGAACTGCTCTTCTGAGAGTGGAATATCACAGTAGTATCTGGCATGTTGGCCAATGGTGATTATGTCCACCACCCTATGCGCCAATCTCTATTTAGACAGAGGCTCTCCCTGTGTAATTTCCCTAAAAAAATCAATCGATCTGATGATTTGAATCTTAGTCTGGTTCAAATTGTACCACGGGGTGGTATACTCGGCAAAAGTATGAATGCTCAGCAGGCTTAGTGAATGCTGTGGGATCAATAGATTTTTTATTAACAGACATGATTGCTGGGCAGAAACCCCTGTATACAATCACACAGTTACTTTGGAGTTGTTTAGCCTCCAATGCATCTACAGCAAGACATGTAGATTTGCATATTTTTGCCCAAAGTGATCAACAGGATGTTTTTTCACAAAACGAATGAAGAGAAACATCTTTAGAAAGACGGGATTCACATCCGTCATGGGCAAATGATGGGATTCTGAGATCGTAGTCCAGTGCAAGGGTGAGATCCCATATAAGGATCTTGGAAAAATGTTGAGGATTAACGTCTTGATTTCCGCCATGGTGTTGAGTTAAAGCAGCTATGAGCAGCATCTGTAGCACCTTGTTTGGCTAGATGCTAGGCATTGAAATTAAATTAAATCCCAACTGTGATCCCTTCACACTTATTAGCAGAGTCTGGCTATCATCACAAGCTCGGTTAGTGACGTAGAGTGTTGCATAGTAAAAGAGAACCAATAAATCAGCACTATTCACAGACCTCCAAGGTGTACAAAAGGTTTCGACACATGCATAATGAAAAAGAAAAAGAAAATGAGGGTCACATGACACTTAATTTTTTACACGTAAACAAGACGTTATCCTGACTGCCCCTGGTGGTGGGGAGGGCTGAAATCGAACCGCTTTCTATTCTCATGAATCCTTTGGTATAGTTCCAATCAGATGAACCGTTAAGTGCCTCTCCATGCCTAGAGAAATAAAGCAGTATTGCACGAGGATGTGTGCCAGGAACCAGCAAGAAGGCCCACTAAAATTTTATGAAAACACAGCATGGTGTTGGAAAAGAAGTGAACTGTCTTCTGTGTGTGCAGTTTTGTCCTTTTATTGGTATTTAGTATTCTAAATGTTGCTTGGTATCTTATGCCCTCATCTCTTTAAGCCTTTTTTCCCCCTTAGCTTGTTTTTATATAACAATCCTAGATAATTAGGCTACAACATAAATGACCTTGGCAGCTTTGTACTGTAATAAAGTAAAAGTAGAGTGTGCGCGCGCACACACACACACACACACACACACACACACACACACACACACACACACACAAAGATCATAGGAGGCTCAGGGCCAGATTTGTAAATCAGAAGGAGCAGTGCTGCAGTGTAAATTGCAGCTTAAAACACTGCCCCAAAATCCATTCACAGGGCATTTAAAATTAATGCTTGGTTTACTTATCACTAAGTTGCCATGTGTGCAATGCTTAAACAATACCAGTACATACTGTAATATACAGTACAAGTGTATTTTTGGCACAGGACGTGGCCTAAGTGTCCCTTGAAATGGGTACCAAACAAAGCAGTTTTAATCTCGTCACAGGAGTGTGTGTGTATACAGTGAATTTCCGCTTTTGAGGACATGTTTTATTAATTCTAATGATGTCTATATTTGTATGCTGTATTTATTATATTACTGGTGGTAAGCTATACAAGGCTTTCTGACTGATAAGATTCTTTATGAGTTCCTTCAATGACCTGCAGGATTTTTAAAAATGCATGAGCCTACAGTATGTATTAGCTGTCCTTCAATTACAGATGTACCGAGATTATATGTACAGTATGTAGTTTGTGTTTGTGTTTATACGCCTGTTTGTTCTCCCCAGAGCACAATATGCATGATAAAGTGGAAAAAGAAAGAAAAAAAAAGCATTCTACAGTATGTTTGCCCTGACACAACAGCCGATTTATTCATGTCTGGGGATATATGCGCAATAATGTGCTTGATCAAAAGGATACATAATACATTGGAGCCTCTTTCCCCTTCTACACTCGTACAATTTTTCAATCATGTTAGGATCGTGCCCGATCATGGCTTTTTTTTGCCCGAGTGACACATTGCTTAAAGAGATAATCCAGGCTTTGTCATCATACAGTTGCATACTGTACGTATATACCATACAGTACAGTATACAGTCGGCACCCTGACCCAGATAGAGAGGAAGTATGCATACAAGATTAATAAGCACAAAACGCAATGCAAATATCAATAAACAGCCTATGGTTAAATAAATCAGTATATGATATCGAACAATGTGTTAGAACAGGAAGTAAAGACAATGAAAGTCAATAAGAGTGCAAACAATAAAAGGTCACCATGTTTCAAAAGAACTTATTAAGCAAACTCTGAAGGCAGGTCCAGTGACTGCTGCAGACACCAAACATGGACTTTTTTAAGGATAGTATTTTACCCTTTTTTCTGGAATAAGGATAGAATACTACCCTTAAGCCTGGGGGATTAGGAATGCTTTAATTAAAGGGTCGGTCACTGTAGATGGTTTTACAAGCACACCTCATGACGTCACAGGTATAACAGAAGAGGTTGAGTTCTGTGGAGGTACAGTACTGGACACACTTTTGGTTTTAGCAAAAAGATAGGAACTGTCTATGGAATTTTCTTCTACACTTCGGACAGATGGTGAGGCTCCACTTGTACTTGTTTTGGCTCATTTTTCAATGATGGTATTCCTCATCCTGGGTCCACACGCAGGGTTCACATTGGCGGCAAACAACCCGCCATCTTTGTTCATCAGCTACTGGTGTCATGGTGTTAAAAGGTGTTGGCTTTTTTGGGATACTGTACGTTCAAAAGGAATGATGTGGAAAGTAGGAGGGAGGTTTGTACTGAAAGGCCTGATTAGTTGCTTTAGATTAGATTAAGATAGTCATGGTAGAGCACATGAAACAGAATTGCTCATTGAATTCAGACTGTATTTTTCTCATGGCATGTCCCAAGTATTACTGTACTTAAGAAAGTCTTTCTATTGACCATCAGATTAAGGTAACTTGATGCGAGGCAAACAGTAATGGTAAGTAGGCCAACAAGAGATTTTCCTGTGACAAATGGGAACTATGGTTTGATTATATAATTTCTTTTGGTTGTAAGCTTATTATAGGAGATTGTCAAGCTCTCAGCGCTTTTGCGCTGATCTTAGACCGCATCCGCCTTCTGACACTTCCATTTCCACGCTGTCATGCTCCTCATCACGCGGCCATGTTTTTTCCCACGCTGTCATCTCTCGTCACCACCGCCTCGCTGGCCCACTGGTTTCTCATCTGGTGCTGATTTCTTCTGGTTTATAAGTGAACGCAGCACTCTATCTCGCTGCTGGATTATTGTGTGTTTTTGCTCCAATATTCTCGCGTTTTGTTTAATAGTTTTCACGTTACCGACGTGGGTATGAGACAAGCGCTGGAGAATCAAGGCGCTCTCCTTGGTAAGCATCAGGAGGAGCTCGTCACCACCAGACGGACACTTGTGGACTTTACCGCCCAGATGCAGCACCTTCAGGCGCCTACGGCTCGGACCACAATCACAGACCCCTTCTCTTCAGAAAGTTCCTGGGTGGCCTACGTTATCACCCTCCTCACCAGTAGGGCTCACAACCCATGTTGTAATAGTTTTGAGGCCTTTTCTGGAGAGATGAGAGTTTTCGACCGATCTCACGTCGGCAGAGAGGCTGGAACTAGACTATTACGCCTGCGCCAAGAATAACGATCCGCCTATGACTACGCTATCGAGTTTCTGACTTTAGCTGTCTCGAGTGGATGGAACGACAGAGCTCTAGGGGACGTCTTCCTGGAGGGATTGTTGATTGCACTCAAGGATGAGCTAATCTCCCGGGAACTTCCCTCTGTTCTCCACGAACTCATGGACCTCGCCGGGGGAATCATCTCACGTCTTCGCTCAAGATGACGGACACCTCCCCCCAGGAGATCAACTTCCCCCAGGACATCCCGCCCATCCTCTCCTCCAACACAGACTAATCAAGAGGATCCCATGCAGCTGGGCAGAACCCGCATCTCTGATGAGGAGAGACGCCGCCGCTGCCTGGAGAGGGCCTGTTTCTACTGCGGGGGTTCAGGTCACATGCTCAGGGACTGCCCGTTAAAAGGAGGCGCCCTCTAGTCAGACTGGGAGCTCTAGAGGGCGCTCCTCCCAAAAGTCTCCCAGAACCTCGCCCCCTGCTCTCCGTTACACTAATTAGTGACGGCCATTCCATTCAGGCACTCGTTGACTTTGGCTCTGACCGAAGCCTGATCAGTTCAGCTACGGTCAAGGCGTGGCGGATCCCTTGCACTTCACAGGACTTTCCACTGGCAGTCCCTAGATGGGAGCCCCCTGCCGGCCATCACTTACAGAACCCTTCCGCTCACCCTGAGAATTTCGGGGAATCATTCTGAGGATTTTTTTCTTTTTGTTATCAATAAGGCACGTTCTTGTCCTTGGTCTCCCATGGTTAGCTCTCCACAGTCCCCAGATCGACTGGATCAAGCACGTTTTCACAGGTTGGAGCCCTTCTTGTGCCACGTCGTGTCTTCGCTCTGCGCTTCCTACTCTCCACACTCCAGTCAAAACAAAGACCCCCCCGGATATCTCCAACGTCCCCTCTCATTATCATGATCTCAAGCAGGTTTTCAGCAAAACCAGAGCCACGTCGCTTCCACCGCATTGACCCTATGACTGCCCTATCGACCTCCTCCCAAGCGTAAGGGTCGACTGTACTCTTTGTCTCGCCAAGAAAGAGAAGCCACGTAGATCACAGAAGCCCTGGCGGCTGGTATCATCCGCCCATCCTCCTCACCTGCGGAGGGGACCCTTTGTCCATGTATTGATTACAGGGGGCTCAACGAAATCACTATCAGGAACTGCCACCCACTCCCACACATTGCCACGGCCTTTCAGCTACTCCAGGGGGCCAACATCTTCACTAAACTGGATTTGCAAAATGCTTATCATCTGGTTCGCATCCATGAGGGCAATGAGTGGAAAACGGCCTTTAACACCCCTACGGGACATTACGAATATTTGGTGGCTCCCTTTGGTTTGGCCAACGCCCTCCACGTCTTCCAATCCCTCATTAATGACGTTCTCCGCGACTTCCTTAATGCCTTTGTGTTCGTATACTTAGACGACATAAATTTTTTCTCAAAGCCTGGAAGAACACCAGCACCATGTTCGTCAGGTTCTTCATAGACTCTTCTACGTCAAGACAGATAAGTGTGTGTTCCACACATCCTCCACCACCTTCCTGGGCTTTTTTCCCGTCCAAGCTAAAAATGGAACCAGCCAAGGTACAGGCCGTCACTGATTGGCACACACCAGCCTCCCAGTGAGACCTTCAACGGTTCCTTGGTTTTGCCAATTTTTATCGTTGCTTCATCCGAGGATACAGCTCTGTCGCCACCCCCCTGACCTCGCTAACCTCCCTTAAAACCTGTTTCTACTGGAATAAGGAGGCGGATCAAGCCTTTGTTGACCATAAGAAAAGATTTACCTCTGCTCCTACAGTACAGACTAAAAGTTTGGACATACCTTCTCATTCAAAGAGTTTTCTTTATTGTGTTCTTTATTGTGAATTTTAGCCCAAACAAGTCTCTTCTGCTTGTTGCCTGTCCTTAGCAGTGTCTCTTAACAGTTGTTCTAGAGATGTGTCTGCTGCTAGAACTCTGTGTGGCATTGACCTGGTCTCTGATCTGAGCTGCTGTTAACCTGCGATTTCTGAGGCTGGTGACTCGGATGAACTTATCCTCCACAGGAGAAGTGACTCTTGGTCTTCCTTTCCTGGGGCGGTCTGCATGTGAACCAGTTTCTTTGTAGTGCTTGATGGTTTTTGTGGCTGCACTTGGGGACACTTTCAAAGTTTTCCCAATTTTTTGGACTGACTGACCTTCATTTCTTAAAGTAATGATGGCCACTAATTTTTTTCTTCACTTAGCTTTAGCTTAGCTTTTTCCTTGCCATAATACAAATTCAAACTCTTTGAATGAGAAGGTGTGTCCAAACTTTTGGTCTGTACTATATCTGTACTCACCGACCCATCTCGCCAGTTTGTGGCAACGCCTCCAATACTGGCGTTGGGGGTAATCTCTCCATAGGACTGACCATAGGAACCTGGAGTACACCAGTTTTCTCCCTCCCAGGACTCCACGCCATGCGACACCATCCTCCCGTCCCATTGTCTCATCGCAGCCGTGAAATTAGACATCGAGACCAAGGTTCAGCAGGCCCTAATTCAAGAGCCCGAACCAAGTAATGTTCGTCCGAATTGTCTCTTTGTTCCATCTCGCTTACGCTCACAGGTCTTGGAATGGGCCCACGGATCCAGGTTATCTTGCCATCCAGGCGCCTCCCATACCCGCTTCGTCGTACAACGATTCTGGTGGCCCACGTTAGGGAGGGACGTTTCCCGATTCAGGCAGCTTGCGACATCTGCACCCATAGTAAGGTGACAACCGACCATCAGCTGGCCTTCTCAGACCCCTACCAGTTCCTCGCTGTCCATGGTCACACATCTCCGTTGACTTCATCACTGGCCTACCTCCGTCTGATAGTAACACCTGCATTATGAAAGTCGCCGACTGCTTTTCGAAGTCTGTGCACCTCGTCTCCCTTCCTAAGCTGCCCTCGGCCAAAGAGACCACGGAGCTACTAATTCTCCATGTATTTCGGCTTCATGGTCTTCCAACAGACGTTGTCTCGGATCGGGTTCCTCAATTCACCTCTCATTTTTTGGGGCGCATTCTGAAAGCTCATCAGGGCTACTCCCAGCCTATCGTCTGGTTTTCATCCTCAGTCCAACGGACAGACCGAACGACTGAATCAAGCACTAGAGGTTTCCCTCCGCTTTATGACTACTCAAGACTCAACCACCTGGAGCAGATTCCTACCCTTTGCCTCGACGGGACTGTCCCCGTTTCAGTGCTGCTTAGGCTACCAACCTCCACTGTTCCCAGCCCAGGAACTAGAGACAGAGGTTCCTTCAGCGCAATAATTTGTCAGTCGTTGTAAACAAACATGGCAACGATCAAGACGATCCATGTTACAAGCCATTGCCTCATACAAGAAACAAGCAGACCGCCACCGTTCCAAGACTCTCCCGTATCACGTAGGGGAGTTATGCTCGCCACCAGGGACATCCCTCTAAAGACACTTTCACGCAAGCTTTCCCCTCGTTTCATTGGCCCCTTTACAGTAACCAAGGTAATCAACCCGTGCGCTGTCCGACTCCTACTTCCCTCTTCCATGCGATGCATTCACCCAACCTTCCACGCGTCTCAACTGCGACGCATCGTAAAGTTCATTAAAAGTAATGTCAATGACTTCTTGTAAAAAATGCACTTGCTGCAACATCCACAACAATACACCTCCATCCAAATGCTTTATGTTTATACACTATATAAGACCTGTTCAAACTTATTTGTATGAAGTCTTGCCAACCTTAACATTCACCTAAGATATAAGCCCTTTATTCTTATTATGTCCATGATTTGACCATTGCGTTAGGGATCAAGTACTCATTGAGTTTGACTTTTATCTGGTACATTAGTGAACATCTGTACTTGACCATTGTTCTTGTTTTGATACTGATTTATGATTCGGTATTGGATTTTGTAAATAACTGATGCTTAAATATCCTAGTATTTTGTCCATTCCATTCTTTTAACAATTGCTTCTATTTCTGTACCATTAAAGGTACTAGAACTTGGTCTATCATTCTCTTGGAAGATCTAAACTCTGAACTATGAACCAATGTTAAAAAAAACAAAAAAAAAAACAGTAATAAGCAGCTTGGAGAGAATAATGTCAAAGGCAGGACAATTAGCGGGAGAAGGATTACTGGCTTACGTCTGCTTAATTTTTGTCATTATAGCTTATTTTCAATTACCTGTGGGATTCTCTTGACTGGTTATGATTCATACTCATGAGACAAGTCATCTGCTTGAATGTTTTTGGAAGCAAATAAAGGCCATTGTGTCTGATGATTAAGCTATTTTTGTGGAATCACATACTCTAGGTTATATTCTTCCAGCCGGCATACCTGTATCCATCCTTCAAAACTATTTTCATACCAAGTGAATCTTCAATGCGGGTGTCTTCGTTCTTCTCTGCGGGTGTTAGTTTTGTAGGATCAAAAAATGTACAGTATATAATTCTTAGAAATGGTGCTGGGATCGGATGGCTTCTTTGGATTACTTCCTTGACTCTGAAGGATTTATTTCTTCAGGTACGAAAAGGAAGGAAACATCAAGGTTGATAAAAATCTGTAATAAACAGCAGCCATGTTAACAGGATGGCCATTTTAGTGCAGTGAAAAAGTGACTTTTTTCAAGTGACTACTTTGAAAATAGTCAAATGTAGCTAATATATCCCAATATAGGAGTACAATAAAAAGTGACTTTTTTTCATGTGAGTACCTTGAAAATAGTCAAATGTAGCTAATATATCCCAATATAGGAGTACAATAAACCAAATATAAAATAATACAACCTGTTTTTAGGTAATGATACTTACTATGAAGTTGATGGAGTTTGCATGTTCTCCCCGTTCTTGGTGTGTTTCCTCTGGGTGCTCCAGTTTCCTTCAACAGTCCAAAGACAAGCAGAAATTGCCGGTAGTGTTTGAATGAGTGTGTGTTTGTGCCCTGCAATGAACTGTCACAATGACTCATGCCTGACAAATTCATTTGGGGAGACTCTGGGCAGAATAAGTGGTACAGAAAATGAATTAATTAATAGATTGAAAGAAAGCTTATTATATATAGTTATGTTGCTATTTCTGAGCGGTTATTAGAAATTATATAGTTGATAATAACTTAAAGGTTTCTATTTTAATGTCTAGATTTGGACGTTAATAGTGTTATATTTCATTCCAGTGGTTGAGAATTCAGCCCTAGGGACATTCAACATGTGTGTATATATATATATATATATATATATATATATATATATATATATATATATATATGAGATTATTAATTAATTGTTTATCACTCTGTTTGGTTAATACAAGGTTCACACTTCTGATCAGCTTATCTGCCTTTGCGCAGTTCATTTTAAGTACCTCTTTATAATGAAAGTGACTGCTGTGGTCATGCGGTTGCATTACAATTTTTTTATTATATTCCCAGTTAGGGCTCCGGCTAAATATAGCCCTCCAACACTCCATTACCCTCTCTTGTTATTATTGGATTTCTATCAGTCCCGATGGCGCTCATACACACATTCTTGCTATGTAAACGCATGAATTATGCAAACTGATTGGTTGTGCTCTTAGGGAAAGGCCTGTTTTAGATTGGGTGATACAGCAGCTGTGTATTTGCAGTGAGAGTCAGGATGAGGACTTATTGGTGTACATGAGATTTTTTTTTTATATATATAGTTTAAACAGGGCACTGTAATTTATTTATATTTTTGTGGAAGTGGTGACATCTTTGCAAACAAACCAGTCAGACAGTTAATGAATTATGATTTACTGGCTTACTCGTGCACCAGAGACTGTGGACCATAACATCATAAAACGAATAGTCTTTTAATAAGCATAGGCTTTGAATTCATTCATTCATCTTCTATACTGCTTATCATGTACAGAGTCGTGAGGACCTGGAGCCTTTCCCTGGAGACTTTGGGCAGCAGATGGGATAGACCTTGGACAGGGTGCCAGTACGTTGCATTACATAGCATTATATAGCATTGCGTAGCATTATATAGATTTATATAATATCACCCGTCATATGTTTTTACCTTGGAATCTATTTCAAAGTGCTTACTCTATTTTGATATGTAGCGTATTTTTTGGTGTTGTTTTTTTTTTTATTCTCTGTTTGAGCAGAACTTAATGTGGTCTTCTGCTATTGTAGTCCATCTACTAAAGCACCAATTACACTGATCCACATTGCCACTATGTCCTCAAAAATAATGCTATGAGAACTTGTACAGCTGGGCAGGAATGCATTAGAACCCGGTAATGATGAAGCCTTGTCTACTTTGACGTGGCCCGTCATAACTAAGTCCTTATTAAGGAAGAACTTAAAGAGGACTTAGTTATGACGGCATTGACAAATTAACAAATTAACTAACACCTCTTAGGGACTTCATTTACCTCCTACAAGCATGGCGCAGATGGGAAAGATTGGACGGTGTACTGAATGGCTTGTGCTAAAGAGGTCACTGTGAGAGCTGTGAGAACACTGATGTAGCAACAAACAAGATTTAACAAGATCTGTAGCAACAAACAAGATCTATCTATCTAGCTAACTTAATAATCTTCATCGGAGTATGACGAAGTGAAAAGTTTGACATGTTTTGCATTTCTATGCTTTTCTGCTCACCATGGCTGTAAAGAGTGATGGTTTAAGTTAAGGTAGATGTCCTATCAGCCCTGTCTTTTGCCGTTTTGCCCCATTCTGTATAAGCTCTAGAGCTCTTTGTGAAATTCCAAGGAGATCAACAGTTGCTGAAATACTCAAACTACGCCATCTGGTACCAGTAAATATGCCATGGGCAAGGTCACTGAGATCACATACTTTCCTCATTCTGATATTTGTTATCAATAGTAACTGAAGCTCTTAAGCTGTATCTGCGTGGTGTAATGCTTTTGCGCTGGTGCCATATGTCTGTTTTCTATAATTTAACCAAAAGACTACAGATTTGTTTAATTTACATTAGGCTCATTAGCTTTTTTAGCGCTGTAATAAACTGCATCGGGCATTTGGAGTAGACCATTTCACATTTACATTTTATTACATACAGCTTATCCAAAGTGCATTGTCCTTCCATGTTTCCAGTGTGCTTTTGAAAGCACTCCAGCTCCGAATGCATTAGCAGTCCTCCTCACCTGCGGAGGGGACCCTTTGTCCATGTATTGATTACAGGGGGCTCAACGAAATCACTATCAGGAACTGCCACCCACTCCCACACATTGCCACGGCCTTTCAGCTACTCCAGGGGGCCAACATCTTCACTAAACTGGATTTGCAAAATGCTTATCATCTGGTTCGCATCCATGAGGGCAATGAGTGGAAAACGGCCTTTAACACCCCTACGGGACATTACGAATATTTGGTGGCTCCCTTTGGTTTGGCCAACGCCCTCCACGTCTTCCAATCCCTCATTAATGACGTTCTCCGCGACTTCCTTAATGCCTTTGTGTTCGTATACTTAGACGACATAAATTTTTTCTCAAAGCCTGGAAGAACACCAGCACCATGTTCGTCAGGTTCTTCATAGACTCTTCTACGTCAAGACAGATAAGTGTGTGTTCCACACATCCTCCACCACCTTCCTGGGCTTTTTTCCCGTCCAAGCTAAAAATGGAACCAGCCAAGGTACAGGCCGTCACTGATTGGCACACACCAGCCTCCCAGTGAGACCTTCAACGGTTCCTTGGTTTTGCCAATTTTTATCGTTGCTTCATCCGAGGATACAGCTCTGTCGCCACCCCCCTGACCTCGCTAACCTCCCTTAAAACCTGTTTCTACTGGAATAAGGAGGCGGATCAAGCCTTTGTTGACCATAAGAAAAGATTTACCTCTGCTCCTACAGTACAGACTAAAAGTTTGGACATACCTTCTCATTCAAAGAGTTTTCTTTATTGTGTTCTTTATTGTGAATTTTAGCCCAAACAAGTCTCTTCTGCTTGTTGCCTGTCCTTAGCAGTGTCTCTTAACAGTTGTTCTAGAGATGTGTCTGCTGCTAGAACTCTGTGTGGCATTGACCTGGTCTCTGATCTGAGCTGCTGTTAACCTGCGATTTCTGAGGCTGGTGACTCGGATGAACTTATCCTCCACAGGAGAAGTGACTCTTGGTCTTCCTTTCCTGGGGCGGTCTGCATGTGAACCAGTTTCTTTGTAGTGCTTGATGGTTTTTGTGGCTGCACTTGGGGACACTTTCAAAGTTTTCCCAATTTTTTGGACTGACTGACCTTCATTTCTTAAAGTAATGATGGCCACTAATTTTTTTCTTCACTTAGCTTTAGCTTAGCTTTTTCCTTGCCATAATACAAATTCAAACTCTTTGAATGAGAAGGTGTGTCCAAACTTTTGGTCTGTACTATATCTGTACTCACCGACCCATCTCGCCAGTTTGTGGCAACGCCTCCAATACTGGCGTTGGGGGTATTCTCTCCATAGGACTGACCATAGGAACCTGGAGTACACCAGTTTTCTCCCTCCCAGGACTCCACGCCATGCGACACCATCCTCCCGTCCCATTGTCTCATCGCAGCCGTGAAATTAGACATCGAGACCAAGGTTCAGCAGGCCCTAATTCAAGAGCCCGAACCAAGTAATGTTCGTCCGAATTGTCTCTTTGTTCCATCTCGCTTACGCTCACAGGTCTTGGAATGGGCCCACGGATCCAGGTTATCTTGCCATCCAGGCGCCTCCCGTACCCGCTTCGTCGTACAACGATTCTGGTGGCCCACGTTAGGGAGGGACGTTTCCCGATTCAGGCAGCTTGCGACATCTGCACCCATAGTAAGGTGACAACCGACCATCAGCTGGCCTTCTCAGACCCCTACCAGTTCCTCGCTGTCCATGGTCACACATCTCCGTTGACTTCATCACTGGCCTACCTCCGTCTGATAGTAACACCTGCATTATGAAAGTCGCCGACTGCTTTTCGAAGTCTGTGCACCTCGTCTCCCTTCCTAAGCTGCCCTCGGCCAAAGAGACCACGGAGCTACTAATTCTCCATGTATTTCGGCTTCATGGTCTTCCAACAGACGTTGTCTCGGATCGGGTTCCTCAATTCACCTCTCATTTTTTGGGGCGCATTCTGAAAGCTCATCAGGGCTACTCCCAGCCTATCGTCTGGTTTTCATCCTCAGTCCAACGGACAGACCGAACGACTGAATCAAGCACTAGAGGTTTCCCTCCGCTTTATGACTACTCAAGACTCAACCACCTGGAGCAGATTCCTACCCTTTGCCTCGACGGGACTGTCCCCGTTTCAGTGCTGCTTAGGCTACCAACCTCCACTGTTCCCAGCCCAGGAACTAGAGACAGAGGTTCCTTCAGCGCAATAATTTGTCAGTCGTTGTAAACAAACATGGCAACGATCAAGACGATCCATGTTACAAGCCATTGCCTCATACAAGAAACAAGCAGACCGCCACCGTTCCAAGACTCTCCCGTATCACGTAGGGGAGTTATGCTCGCCACCAGGGACATCCCTCTAAAGACACTTTCACGCAAGCTTTCCCCTCGTTTCATTGGCCCCTTTACAGTAACCAAGGTAATCAACCCGTGCGCTGTCCGACTCCTACTTCCCTCTTCCATGCGATGCATTCACCCAACCTTCCACGCGTCTCAACTGCGACGCATCGTAAAGTTCATTAAAAGTAATGTCAATGACTTCTTGTAAAAAATGCACTTGCTGCAACATCCACAACAATACACCTCCATCCAAATGCTTTATGTTTATACACTATATAAGACCTGTTCAAACTTATTTGTATGAAGTCTTGCCAACCTTAACATTCACCTAAGATATAAGCCCTTTATTCTTATTATGTCCATGATTTGACCATTGCGTTAGGGATCAAGTACTCATTGAGTTTGACTTTTATCTGGTACATTAGTGAACATCTGTACTTGACCATTGTTCTTGTTTTGATACTGATTTATGATTCGGTATTGGATTTTGTAAATAACTGATGCTTAAATATCCTAGTATTTTGTCCATTCCATTCTTTTAACAATTGCTTCTATTTCTGTACCATTAAAGGTACTAGAACTTGGTCTATCATTCTCTTGGAAGATCTAAACTCTGAACTATGAACCAATGTTAAAAAAAACAAAAAAAAAAACAGTAATAAGCAGCTTGGAGAGAATAATGTCAAAGGCAGGACAATTAGCGGGAGAAGGATTACTGGCTTACGTCTGCTTAATTTTTGTCATTATAGCTTATTTTCAATTACCTGTGGGATTCTCTTGACTGGTTATGATTCATACTCATGAGACAAGTCATCTGCTTGAATGTTTTTGGAAGCAAATAAAGGCCATTGTGTCTGATGATTAAGCTATTTTTGTGGAATCACATACTCTAGGTTATATTCTTCCAGCCGGCATACCTGTATCCATCCTTCAAAACTATTTTCATACCAAGTGAATCTTCAATGCGGGTGTCTTCGTTCTTCTCTGCGGGTGTTAGTTTTGTAGGATCAAAAAATGTACAGTATATAATTCTTAGAAATGGTGCTGGGATCGGATGGCTTCTTTGGATTACTTCCTTGACTCTGAAGGATTTATTTCTTCAGGTACGAAAAGGAAGGAAACATCAAGGTTGATAAAAATCTGTAATAAACAGCAGCCATGTTAACAGGATGGCCATTTTAGTGCAGTGAAAAAGTGACTTTTTTCAAGTGACTACTTTGAAAATAGTCAAATGTAGCTAATATATCCCAATATAGGAGTACAATAAAAAGTGACTTTTTTTCATGTGAGTACCTTGAAAATAGTCAAATGTAGCTAATATATCCCAATATAGGAGTACAATAAACCAAATATAAAATAATACAACCTGTTTTTAGGTAATGATACTTACTATGAAGTTGATGGAGTTTGCATGTTCTCCCCGTTCTTGGTGTGTTTCCTCTGGGTGCTCCAGTTTCCTTCAACAGTCCAAAGACAAGCAGAAATTGCCGGTAGTGTTTGAATGAGTGTGTGTTTGTGCCCTGCAATGAACTGTCACAATGACTCATGCCTGACAAATTCATTTGGGGAGACTCTGGGCAGAATAAGTGGTACAGAAAATGAATTAATTAATAGATTGAAAGAAAGCTTATTATATATAGTTATGTTGCTATTTCTGAGCGGTTATTAGAAATTATATAGTTGATAATAACTTAAAGGTTTCTATTTTAATGTCTAGATTTGGACGTTAATAGTGTTATATTTCATTCCAGTGGTTGAGAATTCAGCCCTAGGGACATTCAACATGTGTGTATATATATATATATATATATATATATATATATATATATATATATATATATATATATATATAATGAGATTATTAATTAATTGTTTATCACTCTGTTTGGTTAATACAAGGTTCACACTTCTGATCAGCTTATCTGCCTTTGCGCAGTTCATTTTAAGTACCTCTTTATAATGAAAGTGACTGCTGTGGTCATGCGGTTGCATTACAATTTTTTTATTATATTCCCAGTTAGGGCTCCGGCTAAATATAGCCCTCCAACACTCCATTACCCTCTCTTGTTATTATTGGATTTCTATCAGTCCCGATGGCGCTCATACACACATTCTTGCTATGTAAACGCATGAATTATGCAAACTGATTGGTTGTGCTCTTAGGGAAAGGCCTGTTTTAGATTGGGTGATACAGCAGCTGTGTATTTGCAGTGAGAGTCAG
Organism: Clarias magur; assembly: GCA_013621035.1. Taxonomy (NCBI): domain Eukaryota; kingdom Metazoa; phylum Chordata; class Actinopteri; order Siluriformes; family Clariidae; genus Clarias; species Clarias magur. The sequence goes on along the minus strand of QNUK01000007.1, from coordinate 3,063,002 downwards.
GATGAGGACTTATTGGTGTACATGAGATTTTTTTTTTATATATATAGTTTAAACAGGGCACTGTAATTTATTTATATTTTTGTGGAAGTGGTGACATCTTTGCAAACAAACCAGTCAGACAGTTAATGAATTATGATTTACTGGCTTACTCGTGCACCAGAGACTGTGGACCATAACATCATAAAACGAATAGTCTTTTAATAAGCATAGGCTTTGAATTCATTCATTCATCTTCTATACTGCTTATCATGTACAGAGTCGTGAGGACCTGGAGCCTTTCCCTGGAGACTTTGGGCAGCAGATGGGATAGACCTTGGACAGGGTGCCAGTACGTTGCATTACATAGCATTATATAGCATTGCGTAGCATTATATAGATTTATATAATATCACCCGTCATATGTTTTTACCTTGGAATCTATTTCAAAGTGCTTACTCTATTTTGATATGTAGCGTATTTTTTGGTGTTGTTTTTTTTTTTATTCTCTGTTTGAGCAGAACTTAATGTGGTCTTCTGCTATTGTAGTCCATCTACTAAAGCACCAATTACACTGATCCACATTGCCACTATGTCCTCAAAAATAATGCTATGAGAACTTGTACAGCTGGGCAGGAATGCATTAGAACCCGGTAATGATGAAGCCTTGTCTACTTTGACGTGGCCCGTCATAACTAAGTCCTTATTAAGGAAGAACTTAAAGAGGACTTAGTTATGACGGCATTGACAAATTAACAAATTAACTAACACCTCTTAGGGACTTCATTTACCTCCTACAAGCATGGCGCAGATGGGAAAGATTGGACGGTGTACTGAATGGCTTGTGCTAAAGAGGTCACTGTGAGAGCTGTGAGAACACTGATGTAGCAACAAACAAGATTTAACAAGATCTGTAGCAACAAACAAGATCTATCTATCTAGCTAACTTAATAATCTTCATCGGAGTATGACGAAGTGAAAAGTTTGACATGTTTTGCATTTCTATGCTTTTCTGCTCACCATGGCTGTAAAGAGTGATGGTTTAAGTTAAGGTAGATGTCCTATCAGCCCTGTCTTTTGCCGTTTTGCCCCATTCTGTATAAGCTCTAGAGCTCTTTGTGAAATTCCAAGGAGATCAACAGTTGCTGAAATACTCAAACTACGCCATCTGGTACCAGTAAATATGCCATGGGCAAGGTCACTGAGATCACATACTTTCCTCATTCTGATATTTGTTATCAATAGTAACTGAAGCTCTTAAGCTGTATCTGCGTGGTGTAATGCTTTTGCGCTGGTGCCATATGTCTGTTTTCTATAATTTAACCAAAAGACTACAGATTTGTTTAATTTACATTAGGCTCATTAGCTTTTTTAGCGCTGTAATAAACTGCATCGGGCATTTGGAGTAGACCATTTCACATTTACATTTTATTACATACAGCTTATCCAAAGTGCATTGTCCTTCCATGTTTCCAGTGTGCTTTTGAAAGCACTCCAGCTCCGAATGCATTAGCAGCCTCTCTTCCGGTTGGCTCTACTCATAAAATGAGCATTAACATTTATTCTTAGAAATCCAGGAACACATCGGATTCTTAATGAAACCGAGTGACTCAGCTCAATTATGGTCCGAGCAGAGAGAACTGGTAAAAAGTGAAAAATAAAATCCTGATGAAGCTTCTCTAAATTAGACCGTGTCACGACAACAGCATTCCGACTCTAACAAGACGACATCTCCGACTGTCCTCTGAAATTCCAGAATGCCCTATAAAACGCACTAATACTGATTAACCGCATTCCTTTTATTACCAACTCAAGCCTGTCATCTTGGTTTTGTGCTTCCAGAAGCTTTCAGAGACTTTTTCTTCTTTTTTTTTTTACACAAGCCAAGCAAAGGGTGATTCATCCATTCTCTACTGTGTACGTATGTTATAATCCATCAGTACTCTAATAAATGGCATACAGAGTTCACTGCTGCATTTTTCTACGCAGATCATTCTTCTTTAAATATTTTCCTTTACATGGACCAAAAAAAATGAAATATCACATACGTGAAGGATTCTTTCAAAAGCTAAGATGGTCTTGGGCTAATTAGATTTTCGGAAAGATTTTGTTTCCTTGTACTGTTCATCCATCTTTCAGACCTCTAGCACGAGTGTTCTATACTGTATGTGTGTGTGTGCTTGCTCCACGATTCACACACAACGTGGAAACGTGGTGGCTTCTAGGTTGGCTTCAACCCCCCCTTAATCCCCCACCGCCCCCATCCACAATGCATGGAGTGTCATTAATGGGTTTAATGAGTATGGACATGATCTAGATTGTAAATCATATGCTTTGGCCTTTTATAGTCACCAGATTTCAACCCAGTTTACAACAAATGAGACATCCTGGACTGACTGCTTCTAACTGAACACCAACTGACATAATAGGAAAAAGCTTTTATTCCTTACTAGTCATGATCCAACACCTTACTTAGACGCTTTAAGCAGACTGTTTAGTTTTTCTCACTTTAATGTCTCAACCGACTGTATAACTGTAAAAACCAATGTGTGATTTTTAGTTCCTGTCACATGACCTCTCTCTTTAATTTCTCTCATCAGGAGGGGTTTTACATGATCACTTTTAAAAACCTTTGTGATTCATTTTCTACATTCCAGAATATTACTGGATTGTTCAAAACTATGAAATAACACGTATGACATTTGAAAATTAAGTAACACCATCAACAGTCAGTTGTTATTTCATTTTAAGACATGAAGGTCAGATGGAATATTCTGGAATATTTCCGTCAAGTACTGTACATTTTCAAAACCCATCAAGCACCCTGATGAAACTCTCATGAAGACCTTCCCAGGAAAGCAAGACCAAAACTTACGTCTGCTGCAGAGGAGAAGTTCATTTAGAGTCACAAGTTACCTCAGAAACCACTAATTAACAAACAGTACCCCAGATTAGAGCGTTTATGAAGGATTTACAGAGCGTAAGTAGCAGATACATCTCAACAGCAACTGTTCAAAGCAGATTATTGCATATTTTGAAACAATGCCCTCAACATTGTTTTACAGTGTGGAAAGAAATCAAAATCAGGAAAGACCACCGAGTTACAAGGTGTGTCCAAACATTTGACTGGTAGTGTGAAAATAATACAAAAGAAATTAAAAGAATTTCAGAGCTCCAGGGTCGATTCCCACTTCGAGTCTATTTCGTGGTGGGTTTCCTCTTTGTGTTCCGGTTTCCTCCCACAATCCAAAAGACATGCAGATTAGGCTTACCTGGCCTTTCCAAATTGCCTATAGTGTGTGTAAGTGTGTGCTTGTGGGCCCTGTGATGGATTGGACTCCCATCCAGGGTGTACCCCTGAACTATGCTCCAGGCCCCTGCATCCCTATACATTAGAAGCAATATAGAAAATGAGCAAGAGAAAGTGATATAAAATGAAGGATTGGGTGTGTATTGCTATATGTATATGTGAGGGTTTCTGCCATCCTGAGCTGCTCTTCACCTCATCTTCTAAACGAGTGTATTCAGTTTGAGAATTACCTCAAACGACCACATGTTTTTTTTTCTCACTTAAAATCTTGGCTAGCGTATACCATGCAGGAAGAACAGCTTAAAAATGTAAAATCTTTGGCTGAAAGCTATTCTCTTATCATTTTCCATTAGCACCTCCATGCCTTTAGTTTGTTATTGAGATTTCTCCAGCTGGATGAAAAACACGTGCCTGAAGTCAGTGTTCTGTCTCTCTCTTCTCTCTTCTCTCGGAGGCAGTTTCCATATTTCAGATTCACCTCACACACTCACACACACACAGGCTCACTGCGGACTTGTGTGAGGCAATTGGACGTAACGAACATGAAACGTTGATGTCAGTAGCGCCAAGCTTGTTTGAGAGAGATATCAAACCCACGGCTCCCCAGCTCCTCTCTTTTTTTCACTGGCGCGCTCCCCTCCCTTTTTCCTCTTCTCTCCTCCCAACCTCCTGCTGGGAACTGGTTCAGGAAAAACAGGAGCATCTCTGTTGTCTGAACAAGATTTAAGCATTCACAACACACACACAAATGCAAATTACTGTCATTTTCTTGCCGGGATTCATAACAGCGACTGTGTCCCGGTGGAGTCTGACACAGAAAAATTCTGAAATGTAATATTGCACTTGATTGGTTCAACTAAGGGAGGGAAAGAGGAACATCATTCAGGGAGAATGGCGTGAATATCTAAGAATCTCTCTCCTTTTTCTCTCTTTCTCTGTTTGAAGTCACAGCACAGTAGGATGATGCCGTGATCTGGGGCCCGTTAATTATGAAGTGTGGTTACCCATCACTTTAACTGCACCCTAACTGCAGATTAAGGCGTTATGGCTGCCATTATGCTGCCGCAGTTTATAACTCTGTTAAACAGGATTTAGCACCTGTGCTGGGATGCTCTCCCTCCCTGCTCCGCCTTGCTTATTCTCACCTTGGAAGACAGAAAGAGAGAGCAAGAGTTGGAAAGTGCCTTAGAGAAAAATTAAATGCAGAATAACCTTAGTTTTTATGTTTAAAGATGTTTTCTGTCCAATTCCTCGGGAAACATACTCCTGTTTTGTAACCACGTTTTATTTTTAAAAAAAGGACACGATCAGTCAATACGTTACGGCATTTATTCTGCCAAGGTTCACCTGTCCTACTTTATACTGCATCTCAAATGAAGATCTACTAAAGTTGTCATAAAAAATGTCATAAAACAAAAGAGACTAAATAAAACTCAGTAAGATAATCAGCTGATTTTTCCCCCCACAATTGTTAGCATGAACAGAGATCAGTCAAGCGAAGAGATGACAATGAGGCTTGAATGATAAGGCAGTGTCTGATGAATGGGATCCTATTATGAACTAATTTTGCTTTAATATGCAGCAGTATTGTTTCTCTAAGTAAATTAGGTCTTAAGTGTTAAACTACAAAAGATTACAATGAATACTTAACCCTTTAATGTTCTGCTCAACCTTTTGGTAGAGCATGCTTTGATTCACTTTTTCATATAAAAAAATTAGTTGACTTTAACCTGATTGAGTCATCTCTACCATTTGGTTGATGTATGCAATGGCAAAAAATGTATTTGATGACACTGTCTTTAAATGGCACAGCTTTTTAATTGCTTTGTAGCATACCATGAAAAATAATGTGGATCATATGTCCAAAAATATTTCTGCTGTTACACCATGATACAAAAATATTTTTTATTTGTTTTATTTTGTTTTGCTTGTATTTGTAAATATACCGATACTTTTGCCATAAAGCAACATGTCAACCATTTGGGAAAAAAAAGAAAAGAAAAAAAAAAAGCTGAGAATGTCTGATAACATGTACTAAATTTAATGTACAGGGATCAGGGTAGTCTATTAAAAAATACCCTTGATTGAACAGGATAGCAAGTAGCAAGCTTGTATTTGTAAATATACCGGTACTTTTACCATAAAGCAACATCTCAACATCTCAAAAATATTTTTTTTTCTCCTTTTTTTTTTGTTCTTAATGATAATGTCATAGGTCATTTACACTTTACTCTCTACGCATACTTTATTTAAAATGCCTTTACATTGCATGTGATGGAGATGGAGAAAACATGTTCCTTTCAGAACTATACTATAAAAAATGACAATGCAAAAGGAATTGCCAAATGATGAATTTCACAAATACTAACCCCATTTTTTTTTTTATACAGATTTCATCAAATGACATCAGTCCTAGACATGCCATCTGACTGATGTATTGCAAAAGCGAAAGCATGAAGTCCAGCCCCACCTCAGTGCTTACTGAGCACATTCTAAACCATTTAACCCAATGGATTTGCTGAGGCAGGGACTTTGGTGCATCAGGTCTGCTGAGATCCGACACCACCTTCCTCACTCCTCTTCCTCAGCCCATTCTCCTTTTGTGGAATGAAGGCAGCCAGCAGGTCTTGCAGCACTTCTTCCGTGATCCAAATGAGGCGTTACAGGACAGGGGTGTATCCCTTGCTGTTCCCCACTGTGATCAACTCGCTTCCTTTGCCGTCTCCGACGCAAAGTTTTAACCCCCCCAGCAGCGCAGGAACACCGTCACCTGTGGGTGAGTCTCTTAAACTCTGTCTGCTACAGTAATTTAGCCAGCTCGGTCAATCTCACATGGTATGAAATGAATAGACGAGAGCAATTTCACTGGGTTCATGTACATGTACATGCTAGACACTTGACCTGATTTTAAATATCTGAGAATGTCTGATAACATGTACTAAATTTAATGTTCAGGGGACAGGGAAGTCTTCTGTAGCAAGTTTGAGCTTTCTTTCTCAAGCTAATGCAATTGGATGACATATTGCCACAGTAAGACACAAAGACACCAATGAATTGTTAATACTAAATAATTGACATGAAGGTACGAAAAGGGAAAAATGAAAAGGAAAAGGGAAAAAGCTATTTCACCATTTTAGATTCTTTTTCAGTTCCGGTTTAGAGCTTACTTTACTCGAACCCGATCTTACAAGTGCACTGATCTCTCATGTGGTAGGGAAGCTATGAACAGCCAGACTCGCTAAATTTAGGAGGAAGTCTTCCCTTGTGCTGATTAGCACCGAAAACCAGCTTTAGACTGTTATACAGCAGGCGCCCGCTGAGAGTTTTGGAATAAAACAGAATGAGAACGAGTGAGAGAGCAAAGGCACATCTAGCCAGGCAGATTTTAAAAAAAATATCTCTAGTGATGACTCAGTTAGTTTTTGTTTTGCCCCATGATATTCTAAGCCATGCACTCCTCTTGAAACACTTTTTCCCTTATCGCAATGGAAATGCCCAAATCCTGCTTTCAGAATGGAAACACTAGGAAAAAGTAGGATGAAGAGAGAGAGAGAGAGAGAGAAGCAATCATATGCTAGTCCTCTGTGTGTAAAGTAAACTATTCATGCTGCAATTTTCTGCAATTTGGTTAACAGGAGATTTTTTTACAGTGTAGCAGATTTGTGATAATATCCTTTTCCATAATTTTCAAAAAGAAGAAAAGAAAAAAAAAACTCCAGCTGCGTATAAGCAGCGAATAAACATAATAACTAAACCTTCTTGCTGAATCGCAGCTTCAGAGTCCTTGGTTTGATCCCGAGCTCAGGTTATTGTCTATGCAGAGATTATCATCCTCTCCCGGTGTCCCAGGAGGTTTTCTCCCATTTTCCTCCCACCTCATAGGAGGATTTGCTGTGCTAAATTGCCCCAAGGTGTGAACGAGTGTGTGAATGCGTGTGTCCACGTTGCCCTGTGATTGATTGCCCTCCCATTCGAGGTGTAATCCAACCTTATACGCTCAATGATCCTGGGATATGCTCCGGATCCAGCACATCCCTGACTAGGATAAAGCAATTACTGATGATGAAAGAGTGAATGATTTAAAGCTCATGCATGACAGAAACACCACCGTAAATTAGCTTTAATCGAAACGACAGGGTTAGTCATTTTTAGTTAATTTCTCTTTGAATTTGGCTTAATTTGTATGCAGTTTTAACTTGTAACTAATGATCACCTGGCATTGGCCTTTGTAAAATAAAATTTTTGTACACGTTGATCATTATATTCTTGGTGACATCATCAAAGCATACATCAAAGATGCAGCATACATCAAACAAAACATACATCAAAGAAGGCAACAAAAAAAATCTATGCAAAAAAAAAAAGTTCTAGATAACGAAACCGTTCAATGTGTTTATACCAGAGGTGGAATAAGAGGTTGTGCCGCTGATGCTAAACGAAGCAGAAGCATGAAACCACAGCAACAGTTAGACAAGATGGAAACAAGCAGTCACCTCATGTTCCCCCCAGTTTGCTCTGGTTAATTCCCACCTGCTAGCTAATGCTGAGTTTGTGGAAGTTATAATGACGTTATTTCCAACCTTTAGACATCCAACATATAACAAAGAATGAGAAAAAAAACAACGTGAGTGTCTCTGTGAAAACATGTCCTACTTTTTGCTCAGTCTTTCAGTCTCCCAGTGTGACTTTCGTCACACTTCCAGTTACAGGCTTAACGTGTTGTATAATAAACTATATTAATATTCATGTAACTTTTAAAAATAATTCAGCAACAGCAACAAAAGTGGACAGTATCGGATAGCGTTAGCAAACAAGTTAGCCATCTTACATTTGCAGAAAAGAATAGCAACAGTTAGGGAGCATCTCGAAATGTGTAAGTGTAAATGTGTGCAAATGTGTAAGATTTTACAAAGATTGAAATTATCCAACGTATTGGAGTATTACATATTTACATACATATTGATTTATTTTTATAGCATAAATATTATTAATTATTATGAATGAGTGTATTTACACATATAAATGTATTGTACTTAATAAAAACCCTGGAGCAGTTTTAGGAACTAAAACAAGCTGCCGGAAGAAAATGGTTTATTGCAATTTTTTTTCTTCTGTTAATTGAAATGAAACTGAACTTATTTTTCTTATTCAAACTATTTTTGACTCTTTTTATTTTTTCTACAAAAACACAGCTTGGTTTTTAAAAAGAATCTGACAGTACGACCAAACCTGGTTACAGTATATACAGTGCCCTCCATAATTATTGACACCCCTGGTAAAATGTGTTCTTTCTTTAAAAATTCAGTTTTTGTTCTAAATAACATAGGACCACAATGGGAAAAAGAGGAAATTCCAACCTTTAATTCAAGTGCATTTATTGAGTGGGAAAAAAAGTCCCACAATAAGAAATAAGTATTTTACATCAAATCATGGGTGCTACAATTATTATCACCCCTGATGTTTAATAATTTGTACAACCAACAAAACTTTTGCCAACAAAACAGCAACTAATCTTCTCCTATAATGTTTCACAAGATTAGAGAACACAGGAAGAGGGATCTTCGACCATTCCTCTTTGCACAATGTCTCTAAATTATCCAGTGACCCGACTCTTCTCCTCTGCACTCTCCTCTTCAGCTCACTCCACAGTTTTTCAATGGGGTTGAGGTCTGGGGACTGAGATGGCCATGGGAGGAGCTTGATTCTGTGTGTGGCGAACCATTTCTGTGTAGATTTGGCCACATGTTTTGGGTCATTATCTTGCTGAAAGACCCAGTGGCGACCATTTTCATCTTTCGGGCAGAGGCCACCAGATTTTGCTTTAAAATGTCCTGGTATTTCAAAGCATTCATGATGCCATGCACCCTAACAAGGTTCCCAGGGCCTCTGGAAGAGAAACAGCCCCACAGCATCACCGATCCTCCCCCATACTTCACACTGGGCATGAGGTGCTTTTCTGCATACTCATCTTTTGTGTTGTGCACTACTCATTTAGAGTGTTTGTTGCCAAAAAACTATCTTGGTCTCATCTTACCAAAGAAAACAGTCCCAGTTGAAGCCCCATTACCGCTTAGCAAACTCCAAACGTTTTCATTTATGATTGTGACTGAGAAAAGTTTTTTTCCCTGCATGCCTCCCAAAGAGTTTGTCAGCATGTAGATAGCGCCTGATGGTTGTTTTGGAGACTTTGTGACCCCAAGATGCTATCATTTGTTGCAGTTCTTTAACAGTGAGCTCTGGATAATTTTTTATTTCTTTACCATCCTCCTCACTGTGTGTGGAGGCAAAATAATCTTGCGTCCTTGTCTAGGCTTGTTTACTACTGTTCCAGTTTTTCTAAACTTGTTAATGATTCTTCTCACAGTAGATATGGGCAGGAGCAGGCGGGTGGATATTTTCTTGTACCCATTGCCTGACTTGTGAAGGTCGACACACATCTGCCTTACTTGAAGATGTGAAGATGTTGAAGAGTGGATAAGAGAAATGGCCTCTGTGTCACGTCATGCTTATACCCCAGGGAAGCAGAAAGTGATAAATTACTAATTAAATGTTCCTAGATACTCTGGTAAACTACTGTAGAAATGACTTCAATTACATTTATTTTCTAGGAATTGTTAGGGGTACCAATAATTGTGGAACAGGTTATTTTATGAAAAATTATTATTTGTTAGTCAGGGATTTTTATTTCCCCTTAAAATTCACTTTATAGTCACGTTATATTTTTCTGCAATTTACACTGTGACAATATGCTTCTGCAATAAAAACTGAATGTATTTTAAGGCTCTTAACACATCTTAACCAGGGGTGCCAATAATTATGGAGGGCACTGTATTATGGTGTATCTGATCATTTTTTATTAAAAAGTCTCATGAAACTAATAAGGTTCTCTGCTGTTATAAATTTGTCACCCTTTTCTTTCTAGCCCATTTCGTAATCTATAGAAGTCAAAAATGTTTTGAACATTATTGAACGTTATCAGTTCCAAAAAGCTTTGCGTATCGCCACAACACACTGGTTTAGAGTGTGTCTAGTCATGTGGATTTAAGATAAAGATAAGATAAGATATCTTTATACCTTTATATTAGCCTTCAGTCTGTAAAAAGAGAATGACCTGGTAGTTAAGAAGACTGCCCCAAGTTTATGACTTAAATATAAACTTTTAAAATAAAAAATATAATATATAAAAAAAATTTAAGACTGAGTTGTCTTAAGGAGGGTGCGATGAAACGTGCTAGAAGCCAACCTATATGTCTCTGAAGTTCTGCGTCACATGGAAGTATAAAACACTTTGAGGAAAGTGATATCACTCAGCTACATTTGATTATCCTTGCTGTGATTAAGAGAGGAAAAAATATCATACCTATCTTTCCAGTCAGAGATAATGGGAAGATTTGCCGTCTTGACTCGTGGCACTGGCCAGCTGTGACATCATGGGATTTGAACTGGCAGTCTTACAAAGACTCTGATGTTCACTCTGATCTGGAGAGTCACCCTGGTCCTTCTTTGGAGTGTCGAGGAGAAGTAATAATGTGGCCTACAATTAGTGGTCATTTTGACAGACTCTCTTATCCAGACTGACTTACAGAAGCGCTTCGTGGTCAATCGTTATGCTAATACCGTACAAGTAGATCTGGGACTATGAATACTTAAAGCTAAGGATGCCATTTGTACAGCAACTAACTACAGCACAAGTCAAGTTTCTTTTGAAACGATTGTTCTTTTAAGTACTGGATGAAAGACCTTTTCACTGCAACACAGGGGGGTCAAAACTTTATAGCATTTTCCCCCACTTAGGCGGGAGGATGACAGGACAGAGAAAAGCATTTTTTTCTCATACCGTGAGGGATTGTGGGTCAAGCTAAGCCATGCTTCTAGGGTTATTTGACTTTTATTTAACAGTCAGGCCAGTGAACAGTGAAGCACACCCTGAACTTAACAAAGAGATAGAGAGACTTTTCACTGTCACATTTTTATCCCACCTCAGGGATAGACAGGGATTAAAGTATTTCCTAATTTAACACCAGGCATGTGAAGCCGGACCCTTGGCGCTCGGTCTGATATTCAGTGTTTCTCTAGGTGAATCCCAATGGAGAAGCCCGGCTGCCCAGTTATTCTCTGTAACGAGAAAAGTTGCGGCTGTCAAAGTTAAATATGCACGCACAGACATTTCCGCTGGCACGTCGAGCAGTATACAGTACATAGGCATATTCTCATATAGGGAGATGACGCAACACTCCCACAACAAAGATAAATCAGATGTCGGATTTATCTATAGGAGAAGACGAGACGCTGACCGCAAAGTGGGTGTGTGAATGTTATGCAGTCTCTGTGGTTGGTAAATAATAGATATGCGAGATTCGGTTACATATCAAGATTGATTCGTGTGGCAATTCATTCAAGACTGGCACACTGACTCCAAAATTAAATATATTAAAATAAAATTTTATACAGATATGTTTGTAGCATGCATTCCAAAAGTCCCTAGAGTAGAGTAGAGTAGAGTGCAGTATGTTATGGGACATTTTTCATTTACTGAAATCCATTATTATTCTCATATATGTATTTTTTTATTATTAAATATCGCACAGTATCCCAATGTAGTATTCTTTTCTTCCGAAAAACCTGTTTAAAATTTTACACGGACTAAATCGGTATATTTATCGCCAGCTTTAAAAACGTGCTCCATTAGAAAAGCGCATTCTTCGATGGCTAACATTTTCACACAAAAATGCACGGCCAAACAACAGGGTGTCAACGCACTGCTGCGGAGAGACTTTCTGTCCACTTTTGAGGTGGTAAAACAGGTGGCCATTCCTCTATAATCCTGCAGGTGGCGAGCTCTAAACCCTTCACAAAGCTCAACGTCCTGTGTGGAAGGAGCGAATGATTTGCAAAGTTTATATAGAATCTGAAAAAAATCAGGATATTTATAAAATCGTGTTACCTACAGTACACCCTAGCGTCGTATGACATTTACATATACAGTAGGTATACAAATTACAAATTTCTGCAGAAACGAATGGCCCATGGTTCTCCGAACATGTAAATAGTTGTATACAGTACAGTTATATACAATATTTTCGGTGTGTAAGTGAATTTATAAAAAGTCCAAAGTCCGGTATATTGTATGTGTGTGAGTGCGCGGGAGAAGTAAGTCCTGATGGTGAATAATCACCTACATTAAACATAAAAAACATTATAAATTAAACATTAATCATCAGTAGGATTCCTCTCACGATTTGGAGGCACAGTCTCGTGAGAGTATGATACGAAACCAAAACCAAACTTGAAAAAAATATATGTTTTACATTGTGTATTCATTTTAAAGGTGTATAAGACTCACTTTATCGGACTTACAAACGAATTCGATTACGAACATTCTCCCGGAACGGAACTTGTTCATAAGTCGGGACTACCTGTAGTGGAACTGATATTGCAATGTCATACATGCAAAAAGGAAGCAACCCCAGATGATAACACCGTCTCCAGAGGCGTGTACAGCGGCCACTATGCATGATGGGTACATCGCTTCATGTGCTTCCCTTCTCACCCTGACACTCCCATCGCTCCAGCATATGGTCAGTCTAGACTAATCAGACCACACAACCTTTTTCCATTGCTCCAAAGTCCCGTCTTTATGCTCCGTAAACAAACTGAAACTTTGTCTCACTAACAGGTGGTTTTCTTATGACCATACAGCTGTTAAATCCCAACCCTGTCAGTTCTCATCACATTGCTTATGTGGAAATACTCTTACATTTACTATTAAATATAGCTGTGATTTCTACCGTAAATACCGTATGATCTCAATTCATGACCGTTTTCTGACTACATTTCTCCCACTAATTTGAAGGATCAGCACTGTTCTTCCAGGCATCAATAATATGTTGGACACCCAATTTCAGTAATATCAAATCTCCTTAGTTGTTTTCTTTGCTTGAGGCAAGCCAATAATTTGACACTTCTGAAATGGTGATTTTTTTTTTTTTTTAGCCAGAAGGCAGTGTATGTATACTATAATATATTACAGTGTTTTGTTTCGTAGATCTTTGAAGATTTTTAGCATTTTTCTTCCTTCATACATGGCAGATCAAAATGCATGAACGAATTTTATGATTTTCATGCACAGTTAACAGAATGTCTCAAAAAGTCTCTAAAAAGAAAATATGTTCCCTGCTTAGGTTTGGAACACGTCCCTTTTTTTTCTGTGGCTGCCAGGTGGGTTTAGGGAGAGGGGAGCTGAGGCATGTGTAAATCAGGTGGAAAACTTTTTTATAATGTCAGACAAACCTGTCAACATGTCAAAACCAAGCTTCCTCCAGGCTCCCTCGCTCCCCATTAGCTATTTTTCATCTCTCCGTAATGTCCATCAAGGGAAGACAAAGGGGGATGAGGCTAGTCTGCATGTACCTGCGGATTATGACCTCCAGATGACCTCTGATTGACCAAGCCGAATCTTCTCACTGAGCTGTCAAGAATCCTGCAGACTCTCACTACCTGACTGTCGGAAACTCACTGCTGCTTATTGATACTTTCCTGCTAGGAGAAAGACTGCGTGTGTGCGTGCGTGCGTGCGTGCGTGCGTGCGTGTGTGTGCGTGTGTGTGTGTATGTGTGTGTGTGTGTGAAAAGAGAGTTTTAAAGAGCATGAATAGGTCCAAATAGCTAAAAGGTACAGATTACCTGCTGCATGCAGCATATATTTTCAAAATCGTGAAACTTTATGTTGCATTATTAAGTATTAATCATAATATACTGTATTACCAAAGATAGTTCTATTGTTCTAGTGAAAATTTGTATGCCATGATGATGAACACACATGCAAGCTTGAGTGCTTAGTTACATTTTCAGTGTTGGATTGTTTAACTAGTAAAATTTTTTTCAGGAATTCTTTTGGCAAAGCTGTCTCCTACTGTAAATTAGAATACAGTTTTGACTGCTGTATGAACAATCCAAACATAGTACAGTACATGGTGGGTTACTGAATGATTAATATTCTCTTACTGAAATATGCTACGGGAAATACGCAGTATATGGGGAATATAGGAAAAATTCAAACATAGTACATGAATTATTGAATTATTATACTGCATTATTATACTGCAATATGAGGATATCGTTCCAGAAGCGTGCTTGTATATCAAAACAATCGTATTGGTATCAAAGCAAAATTCCTCACAAAAAAACAATGGGAAAACTGATGATTCGTTCTACAACCCATATAAAAATAATTAATACATAATCTAAAGTAAAAACAGAACAACTATACTATACGAGTGACGCACACGCACTGAGACTTAGCATGGGAAATGATTACCCAACATCCCACAGCATGAGAGAGAGGAAGAAGAACCATTGGCTCAGTGTGATCAAGCTCGGCGGACAAAGCGAATATGTACTATTCCTATTTTTCAAGAACTTGTTCAAATTTATTTAAAAATGTTGCTCATCTTGGAAAACACTCCCAGACCAAAGTACTCACAATCCAAAGTAAATCACTGTAAATCCATATAATAATGTCATGTGCTTTTTGTTTGGTAGCATATGGCAAGGATCATCAACGATTCATCACGAGTGCTTCTAAAAATGCTCAGTAGGAGATATTTCAAAAAATTATATCTACAGTATATTACAGATATGCATCTGTATTTTTAGGCCTATGCTTTTTCAATAATCTAAATGTACAGTAATAACAGCTCAGAGGTAGAGTGTATGTTGGAAATCCCAGTATCTTTGTTTTAGTTGGATCGATAGGTGGAAATGGATGGTTAGATAGACGGATGGATGGATGGATGGGTGTTTAAATGGACGGATGGTTGCATGTTTAGATTGATTGAGTAATGGATGGATAAATTGGTGGATGAATTGATGCATGGATGGATGGATGAATGAGTTGATGCATGGAAGGATAGATTGATGGATACATGTATGATGGATGCTTGGTTGGCTTGATGGATAACTTCATACATAAGTTGATGAATGGAAGGATGGATTGATGAATACATGGATGTTAAATCTATGGATGGCAAGATAGATGAATGACTGGATCCATGGAAGGACAGCTGAAAATTGTATAATCTGGAATGTGGTTCTATTTACTCTGTCTGTGTGTGTGTTTGTTCTTGTAACACAGCATTGCTTAATTAACTTGAGTGTGAGTTATATAGCAGGGTGTGAGTCCAGAGTCAGAACTCATAAGCTGCCTCCATCCATAGGAAGCTCTGTTTTTCATTTGCCATTAATAGAGTTCGTCTGGAGCTGAAGTGAAAGACGCAAGCAGAGGAACTTTACTCTCTCCATCTTCATTCTGTCCACATACTCACTAACACTCATTTCCTAGTGTGTGTGTGTGTGTGTGTGTGTGTTTAAGGTGTACTTCACTTTTATCTTTTATTTAATACTGTATAATCATGTTTATGTACAGAACGATCAGAAAATCTATGAATGTGGAAAGTCAAACAGACTTCGTAACATCTGCTATACATCTCCCCTATATAGTATACTGTACAGTATATACGCTTCTCTTAAATCCTCAGTGGCATTTTCTTCTCTTCTTTGCTGCTCTTTTATGGGCATCTTGTGACCAGCTTCATGCTTGCTGCATCTTAGCATGTACCATGCATTGGTCTGCATTATGTATTGCTGTATTGGAGATTTCATCACAAGCAAAGTCACCTGTGACTTCTCCTTCTCAGAACATGAATAATAAATTTCGATCTCGTTAGAATGTGCACAAGGTGCCTGAATTAAAAATCGATGCACGCACTTTTCACTGCAAATGAACGTGCACAGCTTTCTCTGGATGGAGATGTCAGTGTGGAAGCAGACTCTCAGACAGAGACACGGCCATCAGTCAATTCTTCAGTGCTCTCTAGTCATTGAACTCCAGTCATTACTGCATCATTTCACTGTCACTCCATTCCCTTAAAATTGTTGCATATTTATTTATTTTCTTTTTTTTGAGATGGAGGGCTTTCCACTACACTGTCAAGATATGCCCTGCTTCCGAATGTAGGTACGCTTTTATGGGACGATAATCCAAAATAGGACAGTGTCAAGTGGTCTGACATGAAGAAAAGTATTAGCACCCCAAAGTTGATTAGATTCCCACGAATAAATAAATAAATTAATTCAATAAATAAATTCGCCTGCATTTAGTTTAGACACCCTGTGCCAGATGCAGCAAAGCAGCCCCAGAACATAACAGAGCCTCCTCCATGTTTCACAGTAGGGACATTGTTCTTTTCTTGATATGCTTCATTTTTCCGTCTCTGAACATAGAGCTGATGTGCCTTGGCAAAAAGTTCAATTTTTGTCTCATCTGTCCATAGGACATTCTCCCAGAAGCTTTGTGGCTTGTCAACA
The DNA here is from genome assembly GCA_013621035.1 of Clarias magur. Classification (NCBI taxonomy): domain Eukaryota; kingdom Metazoa; phylum Chordata; class Actinopteri; order Siluriformes; family Clariidae; genus Clarias; species Clarias magur. Next base: position 3,046,352 of record QNUK01000007.1, on the reverse strand, counting down.
TGTAGTTTGGCATATTCCAGTCTGGCTTTTTTATGATTTGTTTTCAACAATGGTGTCCTCCTTGGTCGTCCACTTTGGCTCAAACAACGACGGATGGTGCGATCTGACATTGATGTTCTTTGAGCATGAAGTTCACCTTGGATCTCTTTAGAAGTCTTTCTGGGCTCTTTTGTTACCATTCGGATTATCCGTCTCTTTGATTTGTCATAAATTTTCCTCCTACGGCCACTTCCAGGGAGGTTGGCTACAGTCCCATGGATCTTAAATTTCTGAATAATATGTGCAACTGTAGTCACAGGAACATCTAGCTGCTTGGAAATGGTCTTATAGCCTTTACCTTTAACATGCTTGTCTATGATTTTCTTTCGAATCTCCTGAGACAACTCTTTCCTTCGCTTCCTCTGGTCTATGTTGAGTGTGGTACATACCATGTCACCAAACAACACAGTGACTACCTGGAGCCCTATATATAGGCCCACTGACTGATTACAAGATTGTAGACACCTGTGATGCTAATTAGTGGACAGACCTTGAATTAACATGTCCCTTTGGTCACATTATTTTCAGTATTTTCTAGCGGTACCATCATTTTTGTCCAGGCCTGTTCCATGAGTTTATTTTTTTAAATAATTCTGTTGAAGCATGGTTGAAAAGCAAAGTCTGACTTTCATTGGTTAACATTCATAGAATTTTTTTTAATTATTACTTTTGTCAGATTAAAGTTATTTATGTGACCATTGTGAGTTTTTCTTTCATTGACCGAAGGGTACCAACAATTTTGTCCACGTGTGTATGATTATGGCATGCAATGTGTTCATGTGAGCAATGTGTCCAGTTCACAATGTGAAAATTATTCCTCAAGCTCCCCGTCCCAGTTACAGCTTGAGTCCTGGAATACGACTGTATACGAATGTGATAACCTGGTCATTTAGTACATTCAGGTGTGTACACACACCTCCTCCACAGGCTAGTACAGTAGACACTATGCACTGCTTCATGCACTTTCCTTTTACCACTAATGCTCTCATCCATCTATCCATGTCTTTGAACTGTCGGAAGGAAACCGGAGAACCCTGTTGCACCCATCGCTCTGGAATAGGGTCCATTGCTCCAAAGTCCAATCTTTATCCTCCCTAGAGAATCCTGATTGGTCTCCCGATTTCTATTGTCCATTTCTTATGACATGAACTGCACCAAGTGTTCAAGTGATCTCCATTCATGTTTTCTTTTGACCCCACAATATCCTTTCAGGTTTTAATAATGCATCGACCAGTTCTTAACTTTCTAGTAATTTCCAGTTCTTCGCCTTTCTAGTAATTTCCAGCATTCTCCTTAGTGATTTGGTACAGGGCAATAAATTGATAAGAAATTAGCCAAGGATCAAACTTGTTTGTCGCGTGCGTCCCATGAGTGCGTCATCGGAATCTCGGGAGTTTGCTGGCCATGTTGGCAGCTTTGGGCTCTTTGGGCTCTTTGCCTGTGCATGGCTGCCATTCACTGGGTATTAGTCCTTAATAAATAGATCTGTGTCACATTAAGGTAAAAAATCAGTCACTTCAGACTGGTAATGTGAACATAGCCTTAGTGTCGGCCAGATGCACTGAGAACCTTTCTGGCCAAAAAAAGAAGAATAGTGCTCAATGTACTGTATCGGTACCTGTCTTCTTATCCATTTAAGATTCCAAATAACGTACTCTTAACTATGCTAATCTCACTCTGCAAAACAAGGTACAATATCTTATCTTAAAGCATTACATCTCAAAGCGTAAGGCCATCAAATTCTTATGAAGCAAACCCCTGGCCATTGTAACAGCCACTACTATGTTGTATACCATATTATGTATGTACAGTATGTTGCCCTTTTGTTGCCCCAGTGTGTGCGCTGCTGAGGTGTGACCGTGAGAAGGAGGTAGCTCAGGTGTGATCCTCACCCCTGAAACGCTCTATTCTTTTACCCTTTTCTTTACTTTTACTTTGTTTTATATTATAGTTTTGCAACGTTGAAAGAGGCCGATAAAGGTTTTGTGCTGAACCTTATTCTCGGCTCTGAGCTCTTTTTTCCCTCGACTATCCAATGCAAAGTGTCACACCATATTAGAGGCGACCACTTTGATTTTAAGCATGAGAAAGGCAACAGCTGTATTATGCAGCGGTGTTTCTTCAATTAAAAACAATTAGTTTGAGATTTATATCCGCTTGTCTTTTTTTAACTACATTTTTTTAGAATCCCCCATCCCACTCTCGCTGTTAAAAAAGTAACTCAGTAACTGATTTACTCTGAGTAAATTTTTAATGAGCTACTTTTTTACTTTTACTTGAGTAGATTTTTATAACGGTAACTTTACTTGTACTTCAATTTAATTTCACTGAAGTAACAGTACTTGTACTTGTGTACAAAAGTTTATTACTCTTTCCATCTCTGATATCAAATCACATACAATACAATACAAATTTATGTATTACTGTTATTATAAGATTGCAATAAACCAAATGTAAGATTATTAACCCTATTTCTAAACCTATTGCTATTTTTAAGCTTTCAATATCCAAGTTTTTTCTAGCACTAATATAAGATTATATAATACATGCTTAATAATCACATATTTAGTTTATTGTAATCTTATAATAAGAAACAGTACACTTAGCGTAACTTTCTAAGAAAATGTTTTTTTTTGCAATAAATAAGTTTTTCTTAATAAATATTGTTTATTTATATATACAGCTCTGGAAATTCCAGAACTTTTCTAGAGTAAACGGCAGTGCTCTCTTATTTATTTCCAGAGCTGTATATACTTAAAACATAAAAAAAAAAGTTATTCAACATTTATTGTAATTCTCTTCACTCTGTAAAAATTACAATGCATAATAAATAGGCCTCTTGATTATTATGCTAACAGACACAGTAATGAACAGATGCATGAATTTATCATTAGTAACTTTAATAATGTTTTCATGTATTTTGTGCATATAAAGATGGCACATGCTTAAAAACTGTCTGTTTGTATATTTTCCCCTAATAAAAAACTCTGGGATGTTTTCTTTCAATATGTCATTGCCAGTGAATTGCTGTATATTGTAATCCAAACTGTCAGTTGAAAATCTGTTTTATTAAACACCCAGGCCTAGCTTCGTGCCAAAAAATAAATAAAAAATCCATCCTGAGCGAATGAATTCACCATGCCACTGCTACATTCCTCAACTACCTAATTGACACATTTATATTATTTCCTTGTCAATCTGACAGCGGTGACATCTAATTTATTCCCCAGAGCCCGTTCCAAAGCCAGCCGTGCTTATTAATGCCTATATACTCTGCGCTATAAGTAACGTCATTCTCTACTCTCTCCGCAGCAGCCGCAAAATAAATCAAGAAAACGGCATCTTGTGTGCGTTCATTAATAGCCACAACATGTGTCCATTCCCAGCCCCTTATTTCCCTCTGAATGGACTTTGATTGAAAGCCGGTCTTATTTAAAAGGTTGCATTCTTATTCTTGCGCTGTAGAAGCTTTTCTGGCTGTCCAAGCCCCAAATTTATTGGCCCTTAAAGAGGAGACGTGGATGTGTCTCCTATCACCCTCTAGTCTCTAACATGGTGAATTACTACCTATGGACACTAAAAGTGCTTAGCTTGAGTAGGTCATAAAGAGGAGTAAATTTACTGCAACACTGGGACACTTAACCTTTCATGGAAAAACACGACGTCATGTGTAAACAATCTACACTCCTGCCTGTTCTGACTGGCATGAGCGAACATCTGGAGAATGACCAACAGGTCCCAGTGTATTATACAGAGCGATATTTCAAAAGAATATTTGCATTTGTAAATTTGTTGTTTTACAGTATATCAATCACTTTGATTTGTGCATTATATGAGTGTGGACGAAATAATTGTGAGATATTCACTGGAAACTTCAAAGGAATAATAATTCTTTCGAATATGAAATTATGAGCATAGTAAAATAATTCTGGTTTCAGTTGAATGCTGAACAGCAAAAATAAAAAAAATAAGTGCTGGATCAAGTGCTATATATGTTTCTTTTTTTTTCAGGTTTAAATGCAGTGGTTTTAGACACTGTTGAAAAATCCTAAGAGTAAAAAAGATCTATCAAACGCGAATACATAAATTTAATTTCCAACTTACATTAGCTAAATGGAGAGTCTAGAGGACTGAGTGTAACTTTTCTCTAAAAACACAGATCAGCCAAAACATTACATCGCAAAACATTAAGCCCAGTATTGTAGAGGTTTCCCCTCCCCTCCAAACCCTTGGCTTTGGACCTTCAGGGCATGGCTGCAAAAGACCTGGTGTGGTGTGCTGTGGTGTCTGGGACCAGAATGCTGGCAGCGGATCTCTTGGATGCTGTGGGTTTCAGGGTGGAGCCTTTGTGGATCGGCCTCGTCTGTCTGGTGCATCCCATGGGTTCTCAATAAGAATGGGATTTGGAGATTTTGGAGGCCGGGTCAGCCAGCCTTTAGCTGTTTGCCTGGTGCACTGGGTGCTCTGGTGCCTTCCTACCTCTATCATGGCCAGCATTTACTTATTTTTTGAGCAATTTTTTCTGCATTGGCTTTTTTGTGGAATGGATCCCCCCCCCCCCACAAGACACCCCCCTGAACACACACACATAAGTGATCAATCAAAAAAAGCTTTTAAAAAAATTTTTTACCCTTTTTTTTAGGTGGGGTGATTATTATGTTGCCTTTTATTTTGTTTTGTTTTTTGCAGTTATTGAAATGCAGTTATTTGTGGATGAGATGCCCTGATCTCTGGGTTCGGGTTCGAAAAATCCCTTTTGAAAGTACAACGTTTCTCATGTATTTTATTTCTGAAAGGAATTTACAAAAGGTAAATCAATGCGGGAAGCGTAGGAAAAAAGATGATAGAAGCAACCTGCATGTTTTCAAGAGCCGGATAAACGCAAGAGCTGTCAACACCGCACTTTTGTTCATGAAAAAATTATGCACACAATACAGATCCCATTCATGCCTCAGGCTAATTAATAGTCTGTCCCATTACATATATATATAAATCTCTTTAAAATTCAAAAAAATATTTTGTTTATTAGTTTAGAATTAGGACTAGGTTATTAATTGCACCATCTCCAGTGGATGAATAGTGACTAATAAAGAGAGAGAACAAGATGAAAGCGGTCTAATTTAATCTGTGTTTCAGCTCTAGCATGCTAAGTCTTTGCGAGCTGTTTTGAAGTCTTTGCTGTTCTGATCTGTGTCTCTCAAAGGAGTGAAATCAGTAAGAGAGAAGACCAACCCTGCTAAGCCCCACACAAAAGCACTTTAATGCTATTGTGCGTCTGTGTATCTGTGTGTCTCTATTCACTGATAAAAGCTGGAATTTCAAGAAAGTGTTCACACGCTGCTTAATGGCGTCGACTATATAGAAAGAAATACAGTAAAATACGGGACGTTCGGAAACTCTGTACGTACACATGCACGCATCTTCCTGCAAATCTGGTTAAATATGCCTTTGCAAAAACAAATAATAGTGCCTTCAGAGTGCATGAGCGTACGGCGATCATGAGGCTGTTTTGATTTCTCAAGCAGGCATACTGTATGAAATGCAATTTGCTTTGCACAGAAGTTCCCACTGTCTTCGTTGTTATTCATCTTATACATACTGTACGTAAACACCGACACACACATTTAGGGTACTTTGTACTGCTTTGCTCAGGGCAGTGTAAACGCAGCGCAGATTTCTAAAAAATACTTTTCTGTATTCTGTGTCACCAAATTTTGACCTACAAACAGCTTCTTGTAAACCTCTGACTATACTGGATAATGGCTCTCAGGATTAAGAAGAATATGTATATTATGTGTACCATTCACATGCAACAAGTTTGTATTGAGGAAATTCTAGCAATTATCTGAGGTTTATGAATAATAAGTCATGAGCTAAAGGTTGTTCATGTCTTGGTTTTGGACACACACAGTAGGAAGTGGTAGTTAGTAAAGTCCACGGATACACAGTTGATGAAATATGTGAAAAACTTGTGAAGGACACGCTGTAACAAAGAAAAATGAAGAGTTTAAAAAAAAGATTTTTTTTAAAAAGCAGTTGCAGGTTGATAGACTTGCTCAAGGGCCCAGCAGTTTGACATTGGTAGTATTGGGGTTCGAACCCATGACCTTCCGATCAAAAGTCCAACCTGTCCTCACACATTTACAGTCCAGTATATTTTATCCGTTGAACCAGGTAAGTATGTAGTCAGTAATGATTTTAAATGCAACATGGTAAGTACCAAAGAGTGCAATGACATAACAGACTAGTTATTAACCAGACAAACTATTCTGTATATTCTATGTACAGTCCAATTTCATAGGTAGTGCTTATAGCAGTACACACAACAGTTTTTTTTCTAGATACATATGTAGCTCCAGTCGTATAATCTTCAGATAACCACCAGGGTTGCTGTGAAAGACCTTGTTCACGTGAGCACACATGCCGAGATCTTCCAAGTCATGTAGTGAAGCATGACACTGCCCTCATTCTGCCATCTGTCCTCGGAACTGGTGCCAAATCGGAATTACCTGGCAGCTGTCTGGGGTTCATACTACCACAGTTACAAACAAACGTAACTACCATTGTATTTTACCGCTCTTAATAGCAGCCTGCTTGTTAACATGCCAACGATGTCATGAGTAACTAAACTCAACTTAGGACTACCCTAAGAAGTCCTTAGTGATGACTGTTGCAGTCATTTGTACTTTGCCTGGAGGAGATGAATGGGTGCCTGGAATTGTAAACCAACACCAGTTTGGCAAGAAGGTTACAGGGACAGTCCCCTTAGGAGTGGCACACGTCTAAATAATAGCTATTGGGAGGAGACACTCATCACAAAGTAGGCATCCAGCTCATCTATACTGTAGGTCATTATGATGATACCCTCAACCCATGCGCCAGCCTCTGTCCTTCCACTGTGGTATATGAACAGTTGCTCTAAAGATTGGATTGGCTGCCAAAACCTAATATAGATGGGTGATTTGACCTTGGGAAGGAATCCCAGATTCAAGCACAGGTTTATCATAAAAAAATTATCTGGCCACCACAACGTACATGATGAGCTTATCTCCTTAGCATTCGACTCTTTTTGGCTGACTCTTTTTTGTCAGTTTGCAGAGAATTTATGCCAGCATCCTGCAAAGGCTTATAAAAGGGTTTCTTAAAAGGACACCAACCCAACAGGAAGGCCCTGCACCATGCTTTTTATGGGACACTTGTGGTAGGGATGCTTTTCTTCATTTATAAAGGTGCTAATAGAACCACTCTTCCCACATCTGGGGGCCCTGTTGCTGGTGGTATCATTCTGATGTTGCTAGTACTACTGTAATATGTTCTCAGTAAGTGTTTCTGGGTAGTGCAGATCCGGGCATAGCAGTCCATCTGGCCATATCTTCAGTCAGTAAATGAGTATGAATCGTGGCATTTGCAACCTAGTGATGGGTTCAATCAATACATTTAGTTCTGGTCTGCTACCTTTGGTGTCCCTACATCTTTAATGTGACTCAGTGGGAACTATGGCAGGCCCAGACCCTACTTCAGATGTTTCTGAGGCTAGAGTTAGTTCAACTGCTTGGTAATCGCCAAGCTAACAAACATTACAGTTATCCATTCTTATTCTCTTAATAGTGTTGGGCTCAAGTTTAGAGATGCGCTTTTTCACTCACATGACCTTTTGATAGTCATGTAACTCCATATATTAAGTTCTGATTTGTTGAGGTAGTATCTCGATGGTATGAGGCTGAAGAAAAGCCAAGCTGCATCCAGACTGCAACACTGGAAACTTACTTTAACAATTTGCTTAATATTAGTATAAACCAATGATAATAGAGTGTAGCATTTGTTTTGGTGCAATCTTTGTTATGAGAAATCTGATTATTTATTTGTTAAATATTGTTTCAGCCCAATTTAAATCTGCCTGAGATCATGTCAAAATCAAGAGCAGATTTTTAGACTATAATTTGCTGGTCTTTCCAACTTAATAAAATAAAATTCTCTTGAATGAATGAAGATAACATTGTTACTGTGACATTACAATTTTTTACTAATGAGTCCGCAGGCCATCTTTTAAACATAACATTTTATAACCTTAATATATTTTAGTTAGTCTGTGTTGTCATTGTGTGTGCTAATACATACATATATTGTATATATGCTGAAGTGTGTGTCTGTTTTGGCAGATATGATTTGTATATGATGCCAGGAATGATCATATTTTTTGGGATGCATAAAATTGTACAACACGATTAATACTGTACTGAAATATACTTGTATATTCATAGACTTTTAAAGTAACATTATATGTACAGTTAAAGTTAACATATAATCACATAAACATGAAAAAAGCATTCTATACTCACCGCAAGATTGTACACTAACCGCAAGATCCCACAAGTAGCAGCATGAATCTATGGGCGTTCCGCAAAATTAGAGAAAGATACCGAAACTTTTGTTTGCGCATGTGCAAGTGAGCGTATGTAGGACAGATTCATCGTTACGATGAATGTTTATAGAACATCGGCTGAAGGTTTTTTCCCCCCACCATGCCGCCTGACCTGATTGGTCAAACGGAGTCATGTGATTATTGTTGCTGCGTCTGATTGGTGAAACAGTCATGCAGTTGATCTACCGGCTGCATGTTTAGAATAAATGGTTAGAAAAGAAACAAGCCGGCCTCCGAGTGGCGCAGTGGTTAAAGCGCTCGCCCTATCATCCGGAGATCGCTAGTTCAAATCCCGGGTGGTGCTGTGACCTCTCGCAGCCGGAGGTTTAGAGAGAGCTGATTGGCTGAGCGCACTCAGAGGGGAGGGATGAGAGGTACATAGTGCTCCCACATTAATCACGGCTCTACAGCCAATCAGGGGCGTCTGTGAGCTCGCGCAGCGGAGGGAGCGGATAGCGCTGCTCTCCGAGTGTGTTACGCCCCCAACTGCCCCCAACGGTGCGCGAGCGAGCAAGAAACAAGCCGAGTGTAGCCAAATGTAGCGGAGTAAGAGTAGCATTTCTTCTTCACAAATCTACTCAAGTAAAAGTAGAAAGTATGGTGCAGTAAAACTACTTTTTTTCTAAAAAGTTACTCAAAGAAAAGGTAACGGAGTAAATGTACTGTAACCCGTGCGTGCTATATGATACTCCTACTCGTAAACCAAGACTTGCTCATTTTCCAAGTCCAAATTTATTAAACATCTTTGCTCGTCTTGCAGAACACTCGCAAACCACATTATTCGCAATCCGAGGTTCCACTGTACTTACTGTAGGGGACATTCAAGGATCAATATGTATTAACTCCTTAAACATCTCCCTCTCTCTCTCCCTCTCTCTCGTGCTGTCCCCTCTGACGTTCTGAGAAAACACACTCCGAAATGTTCCACTCTTCCTGCTCCCCACTTGCCGTTGTTGTGAAAGTGTGTTAAAGGAATATTTCTGTTTATGTCTCGCTGCAACACGGAAGAAAAGCCTGGCATGGGGGACGACGCTGAGAGAAGAGCATGAAAAGGAAAAAAAGGAGTGCGTTGGGGAGACGAGGGGGGTGGGGGGGAGAAGGAAGTGGAGAGATGGGTTTGGGGCTCTCGTTGACTGTTGTTGTGTTTTTGCTATAAAACCACGGGGAGAGAAAATGTAGATACAGGAGTGAGGGGTGGTGGGGGTCTAAAGCATGCTGCTTGATGTAGTCGTGTGCCATTACTAGAGCATGCATTCATTCATGAACTCTGGGTGACTCCTGTTCTTCATTCTTGCTTTATCTGTCTATTTTTTTTAATCAAATCTTTCCTTTCTTCACTCTTGTCTTCTTCATTTTTCCTTCTTAAGATCTCGTCACTTCTACTGAATTCCCCCTTCTCTTGTCTGTTCATCTGACTTCTAGTCGTTCACCTTTTCTCTCTTTTCCTTACCTTTCCTCATGTCGCCTGTCTCCTGCTCTACTTTGGTTGCTTTTTCTCCGATCCTGATATTTCTTTCTTTCTTTATCTAATTTATTTTTTTTTTGCTAATATTCAAATTTTTCAGTTTTGTCTCTCATCTTGTTTCTTTAACTATCCCCCTTCCTTTCCTCATCTCCTGCCTTCTTCTCTACTTTACTTGCTTTACCTTTTATCTTCCACAATTTCCCTTTCCTTTTCTTTCTTTAGGTTTTTCTCTTTTCTCTAATCCTTCCATTTCTGATTCACTCCTCTACATCTCTTTTCCTCTACCAATTCTTTAATCTTTTTTGTGCAATTTTACATTTGTTGCCTTTTTTATTTCTCCTCCTGTTTTCTCATCGAGTTAGTCACTTCTCCACAATTTTATCATTACCATGTCTTTCCTTGCACTTCTCATCCTCTTTACTCTTCTGATAATTTCATACTTTTCCTCTCCATCCTCAGTTCTTCTCATCCACTCTCCTCTTTCCTCATCATCATCCTTCTTTTCACTGCTCTCCTCTAGCCTGCTTTTCTTCTCCTCTCTATCAAGTTATCTGCTGTCTCTTTCTGCTGCTTCATCCACTCTCTAAAACTTCTCTCATGTTTTCTGGAGCCCTAAATTTTCTCTCCAGCCTGACAAGACTTGTAGACAAGAAGAGAATAAGAGAGCAAGAGAGCGAGTTATTGATTTTTTGGCACCAGACTGGCTAGATTAAGAAATGCCAATACTGGGCTCCCACCCTGGCTCCCTGGTTCACGTTAAGTTCACTTGTCATTTTCGATAATTCTGATAAAATCAAGATGCTTAACGGTGATGCAGTTAGGCTGCCCATGGGTCAGGTTGATTGAATTAGTCTGCTGTGTTTGGCCATTATGCGCCAGGCTGCTGCGTTCCCAACACTTAATGGAGCTCTGGTTATTACCTCAGCTTTTAAAACCAGTGAGTTCAGGCTGAGCCGAGAGAGATAACGGTGAAGAACACGTTTAATAAATTCACTTATTGGGAATCATCTTAAGCTGCCTAGTCGCTGCTTTAATTTCAAAGATTAAAAAAAGGGGATCTGTGTTTATTTTTAGAATTATAGGTTAAAGACTTGGAGATTTCAGCGTTTGAGCAAGTTCATGATTAGGGTTTTGTGAGTTCGGGTTTGGTAGCGCAGGGAATTCACGAGCGTTGAACTAACATTATTTTAATGCCAGTATATGTACATGGATTAATTTTTTTTTTTAGATTGAATAAATCCTCGATTAAAGCTTCACTTTTGAACTAACCTGAACGATAAATAAATTAAATAAATAAATGTACACCATCCTTTGTTCAGTTTAGCAGCGTGGAACCAACATTCATATACGTAGCCCTTAAAACCTGTATTTTAGACAATTTTTTTTGCCTTTTTTTTTTTTTTGGTAAATAAACATATATAAGGTTTAGGACTGTGCAGTATAGAGTTAGATATCCTTTTTTCAGCACAGCATATGCTACTGAATTTTTTGATTTATTTTAACCGACTATACTGTACAAGCATGACTCAGCAAAAAAAAAAAAAAAAAAAAAAGGCTCACAAACGCAAAATACAGATACACATGATCACATTTTTATGGTTGTTTTCGGTTGTTTCTATGACCAAATAAATAAATAAATAAATAAAAGTTTTATCCATGTAGCTTCTTTGCTACTAAAACTAACCTACGAAGAAATTAATTTGCAAATGACACCAATATCAAAACACACACATATACACACTGGTGCCAGCCTATCAAGCTCTGGCAAGGTCTGTATGGGTGGTACGTGTAAACAATAGCGCAAGTCCCATTAAAGCACTTAGCCTGAAGTGTAATTACGCCATCTACACTGAGCCGAATCTGCGGCTTGGGAGCCATTGCAAGAGCTGCTTAAAGCCTCCCCCTCTCGAAATGAGCTCTGTTTATTGCTCCTGCCATGTTTTAATTGGTCTCCCTCCTAACTCACGCAGACAAACACACGCACACACAGACACTCTCGTCTATTATTATCTTTAGGCAAATCAGCTTCACACAGATTCATACCCTGTAGTAGTAAAACACATGTTAGTGCAGCCATGTGACTTGGTGTTACACTTTATTTCAAACGTTGGAGTATACGTTCTGTAAGTGCAAAACAGGGTCACTATCTAAATTTAGATTTAAACATCAAGCTGGCATGGACTGGGTGGGATGAACATTTCTACCTCTTTCTACACAAAGAGGTCGAAATGCCAGTAGCGTTATAACTGTGCTTGATTTCTTCTCTTATAGGTTCTCAACCTCAGCTACATCCCTCGAGTTAATAATTGAACTTAATTTTTTTAATTATTATTACGTACTTGCTTTTGACATTTTTTTCTTGATTTTTCCCCGATTTTCTCATGTCCAATTCCTCCCCGTCACTAGGGGGGTCCCACATTAAGGCTATTACTACCACTCTTTCAGAAGGGCCGAAGACTATCAGGTGTTCCCTCCGAACCACGTGACGCCAGCCGACCGCGCGATCCGCTCCTTCCCCTCGCGTCAGCTCACAGACGCCTCTGATTGATTGTAGAGCCGTGATTAATGTGGGATCACCAAGTACCTCTCATACCTCCCCCTCTGAAAGAGCTCGACCAATCAGCTCTCTCTAGACCTCCGACTGCGAGAGGTTACAGCATCACTTGGAGTTTGCAAGTTCTCCCCATGCTTTGTGGGTTTCACCTGGGAACTCAAGTTTTCCTTCACAGTCCCAAACTGATTTCTAAATTTCCACCCCATCCAGATCCAGGGTGTCTCCTGCCTTTTGTTTCCTAAGTTCCCTAGGCTAGGATCCAGACCCACAACAACCCCACATGGGATAAGTGGAAAACAGATGAATGAAATACTAAACAATAATCAATGTATTCTTGAACAGTGATCAAAACAATCCTACAGTATATACGTATGAATACATACTTTGTTTCTGTAAATAGCATGAATGTACTGTATGAGGTCAGACGGGTACACTAGAATGATATGTGAGAGTCCCGAGGGATAAACACAATTTACAATAATCCTAAAGACTGTCTTATGCTCATCCCATGACTCTTATTTACAGTCTGAACAAAACTGAATTGGTTTGATGTCAGAAGTCATTATGGTCATTATAGTGGATGGCTGTCAGTATGGTTTTTATCAGCTTTAGTAATGAAAATTCTACATTTGAGCAATGAGTATGCAGTAAATATTGTTTATTTTGTACTATAGCTGTAATTAATATACTGTATTAGAATTATATTTCTACATAATTAATGCTATGAGTTATGAGAACTGAATTGAACTTGGTCTACACCTGAAGTTCTTCCTACTGTAGTTAAACTTCCGGTAAATTCCCTTTTGTTATTCTTTTTTCCCGACTGGCAGGTTTCCATACCCTCCACCTCCACATCTCCTCTATGCAACACAACCCAAGTGATTGTAATGGGAATCCTGTGCAAAGAACCTCCCCAGAACTGCAGGCTTTCTCAGAGATCTCTCTGCACTTCTTACAGTTACACAATCTGCCTTTTTTTTGTTGTTGTTGAGCCAAGTTATCTTCCGAGATTTCCAGATTTTAGTTGAACTTTAAACTTCAAACTCTTTGTTACATTGTTGACTATGAATTATAGTACATAGGGGAAAAAACCTTATTACAGATTTACATTTACAGCATTTAGCAGATGCACTTATTCACAGCGACTCACATTTTTATCTTATTATACAGTAAAATACATCTGAGCAGTTGAGAATTAAGGGCTTCACTCAAGGGCCCCAACAGTGGCAACATGGTGGTGTTGGTGTTTGAACCCGGGACATTCCGATCCATAGTTGAATGCCTTAACCACTTAACTACTCCTGCCTCATGATAGGTTCCATTAATTCCTATCGAGCTCTTGTGTGTGAGAAAAAAAGTATGCTAAGTATATTAAATCCTAGCATGCCAAAGCAAACTTTAGTGTATTTGCTCCAGACTAATGACTAGTATGCTTGAAGTGTATTTAAGTTGTACAAAAGCACAATTGAAAATGAAAAAATGGAATTGGAAAAATGAAAATAAAAGAATATACATGTTTTTATTTTTTTGAAAATAGAAGAATAACGAAACAAACTAACGCACGCAATGATGCAGCTTCCAGCCGTGAATTCAAACTAGGAGCGGAAGAATTGGGGAGCCAATCAGAAAACAGACAGTCCGAATCTGCCTGCCTCCAGTTTCTGATTGGCTAGTGTTGCTCCGATTCTAGTCTCTTATTGGCTGGAATAGTTGTAGAGTTCTAACGCTGCTGTTGCTGTTGCAAGTCTAGTTTTATGATCGTGAGCATGCAGAAGACGCGCTAAAGTGATATTCAGCGTGCAAAAACGAGTTTGAGAGCGCGTGCGCACACGAGAGAGATTCACGTTCAATGACAAGTCTGAAAGCGCGCACGCAGGAGAGAGTAGTACACTAAATAGAAGCATAAATATAAACATATGAATAAGTATATTTAAATTTAACCAAAAATATACTGAGACTACCATGTATTAAAATTTGTATTCTAATGTATACTTTTTTACAATGATTGTACAATGATTATTTCGAGCATATTTTAAAAAAATATACTAAAATTAATTAAAAAAAAAAAAAGGTTTAAATAAGTGTGCTTTGGAAAGCAGACTAAACTTTCACTTAAAGTATATTTTCCTATAATATATTTTTGGAAAGTGTACTATAATACAATTATTTTGAAGTATGTTTAAAGTTTCATTCCAAAATTTGGTAAAAGCATTCTGTTAGTATACTTACATTAACTGTAGTATACTATATATTAACTGATGGTTCGACTTTTTGTTAGTATAATTTCAATGTACTATTGAAGATTTCAATATATTTGTTATATACTAAAGTGTATTTATTTTTTTTACTGGGGCTTTCATCAATTTCCCTGTCAAAAAGAAAAGAGATTCGTGGTTATCAGACATGCAGTGGGGAGTCGAGGCTAATCCTGGACCCCTGTTGATTACTGGCACTTATGTAGTGACCATTTTACATCAGGTAGCATAGCATCATCACGAGATAATGTTTGCTAACATAGAATAACTTATTTAAAAAAATTATCCAACAGTACATTCTGTATCTGTGTTACATTTGCTAACTTTTGCTAAGCAGGTGTTTATGGACCGTGATTGTTATGTTTGCATTTGTTTTATTAAACTTCTCATTGTTATTTATTAAGCATGAGTTATATTTTTTTATATTAAACCATCGCTTTTTTCTCAAATCTTAAATTAGGTAGATGTTTTCCAGTCATACCAGTTTTATCATATGCTCTAAATAGCTACCGGTTTGTGCGCACATGCAGTGACCTCTGTCGCACGCCAGACAGCACAGATGGCCGTGACTCGTGCAGGTGGAGGGCAAGGTAGGGAGAAAAATTGGTCAGAAACTGCCATGTTTAATAGCAGAATGTAAACTAACATTAAATCTTTTCTGATGAGATAGCTGTAAATAGCACCATATTGCGCAAGGATTGTTCAAGTCAAACTGGGATTTATGGTTACGAGAGTTAAAACAAGCTTTATTTCTCCACTACATCAATGCGCTTATCCCAGCGTTTCACTAGTGCTTGGATACCATCAAGGTAGAAATGTAAAACACTGGCCTTCCAGGAACTCCTTTAATAGCCCGAACATTTGGAAATACAGTAGCTTGGAGCCAACTGAGGACTATATGGGAGATGTTTCAATAATTCCCAGCTGAGTTCCAGTAATGTTAAAAGTAAAAGTTTGCACCATTCAAATGTTGTACTGCAGTTAAATTTCTAATCCCCAGACTGTGCTTGAAGTCGTCTGTAAATGTCAATCTGTTTTATACCTTTATTCAATAATTTCAGCACAAGTCCCAATTTGATTTAAATGCGTGTCATATGGTATTATCCGCGGCAGGCACGATTGGCAGGCATGATATCACTGTTATATCTTTAGGTTTATGGTACAAGACTGCATTTTGGTGACAATCGTTATCATTTGGACACCAGCTTCAGAATGAATTGTACATTAGGATTTTCCAATACTGTAGTGCTGGGAAAAGAAAAAAACATGTGACTAACCATACTGCATATATCACTATTCCAAAGAGTAGTGTGGATTTTCTGAGAAAATTAATTCACCACTAAAGTATGTTACAACATCCATAGTTCTTACTGTTGATCTGACGTATGGTCATGCGGGGAAAAAAAGTGTGCGTACATGTACAGTATGTGACTGATATTTCGTAATGAGATTTATATGACAACAGCTTGAAAAACTTCTGCTGTGAGAAAGGAAAAAGGAAAAGAGTAGGTCAAAGAGTCAACAAGGCTTCAGCCATATCGGAGCAGAGCGGACTTCCTTCTGTTTTTGTTGCTCTTCTGCTTTTTATATATATATATATTTTTTTTTTTACAAAGGTGTGGACTGACATGAATAAGAAAGTGTAGAGAAAGTGAGAAAATGTTGCATTGGAAAAGGGCAGGGTGCCAGAGTGAGAACAAGAGAAAAGGAGGAAGTGGTAAAGGTGGGGAAAGAGTGCTTAAAACTTGTTTGGTTTAGATTTCCCTTTGTTGTAGCTCCTTGTACTTTTGAATTAATTGGTTTCAATTGAAAGTATTAAAGTATCATTTGGCTGACGGTGCATTAGGCTGCTCCTAATTTCTTTTCAAAGTGAGATATAAAGCATATTAATGTGTTGTAGATAATTATTAGAGCTTTCTATTTGTAGATCTTCAAAAGACAGAATATTAAGAAGTTTGTCATTATCTATAACTCTACTAGCATTCAAGATACTGAGATTTGGAGAGAAGTCAAAATAAATACACTAACTGGCCAAAAAAAGAAAAAAAAACGCTGCCATGTCAGAAGGCGCAAAGAAATCAGCTAAGGAGATTTGAAATTAATGAAACTGGGTTGAGAACCCTTCATCAAAACCTGTTAGGATAGTGCTGAACCGTCAACTTTGTGGAAAAAATGTGGTAGAAAGAAATCATAAATGGAGATCATTTAAACATTTGGTGGAGTTGAAATTTGAAAACATTTGAAAAAAGGTTTTAATAGTGAAATACAGACCCAGTGTGATGAGAACTCACAGGATTGGGACTAAACAGCTGTGTTTTGTCTATAAGAAAACCACTTATTACCAAGAAAGGCTTGAACAAATTCCTGTGGTCTGATGAGTCCAGATTGATCCTATTCCAGAGTGATGGGTGCGTCAGCATGCATAGTGTCCACTGTACAAACCTCTGGAGGTAGTGTTGTTATGATCTGGAGTTGCGTCAGTTGGTCAGGTCTTGGCTCAGTAATGTTATGTGGTCAGCTGATTAATGGATGACACAGGCATAAATTGTGAAAGGTTGATTCTGGGAGCATGAGGAATTATTTTCACATGAACTGGCCACCACATTGTGTGCTGCAATCAATGCTAAATTTGTTTGAACGACAACTAAATCTCAGAGTGTGTGTTTGTGTGTGTGTGTGTGTGTCCCTTTTTTTTTGGCCAAGTAGTGTATAGCTACAATAGCTACTGCCTCTGCTTTACGCACCCCCGGAAGTCCCCGGACCCGGTTTAATAAATCTGCTAAAAGTAGTTATCAATCAGTTTCTTATACAAAGCTCAATTCTCAACTAATGTCAGGTTCAGGAATCATGGATAAAGAAGACTGTTATAAAACACCACCCATGATCTTCAATGATATAATAAAGTCGAGAGGCTCCGATTTCTCCGGGATGAGATTTTACATCTAAATATCGAAAGCCGTACAGTGCGCTGGCTTGATAGGAAAACTCTTGAAGTTAAAACACATGAGCTTCGTTGTGGCTTTGACTGATTTACTCACTTTTTGCGAAGCTGTTAAGCTCCATCCAGTGCTAACAATGAGTTACTATATCTCAGTGAAGTTGATCAGAATATATTAGATACCTTCACGCATTTTCTAGCTCAGGATAACAGGATAATCAGAGATTCTCATTTCACGGAACATAGAGCATTGTCCACTTTTCTGCTCTTCAGAAACTGATACTGATTGGCTACTCATCATCTGCTTTGTACATGAAATGGTCACTTTTTGCAAAAGGTAAGAATTCCTTGGTGGCTTTTTTTCTTCTTCTTCTTTTTTTGATGAACGCACCAGACTCTTTGGCTCGCCGGACTAGCTAACGCCCTGCCTGCTGTAGATCAAAGCCGGGCGAAGACCCAGACTCGTCGCTGCTTTATCAAACCCGCTGCTCTAAATGAATTTCCAGACTACGACGTCAGGTTCGTCCAGCCTTATTAAATGATCAGGAGCCCTCTTTATGGTCGCGCTCGAACGATTTTTGGCACTCGAAGAACGGAGACAACAGGCAGCGGTGCCAGAACCTGTCTTATCTCGATGGGCCGGTTCATTATCGCTTTCTAATTACAGGTGGATTTCCAGGTGGATTCATTACCTGCTCGGGCTCGGTAATGGGTGCGCTCAGGAGGAGTCCGTGCATGTGTGTGTGCTGGTGCACAGGGCTTGAATTACAGTGAGAGGGATGCAGGGGGTCAGGGCTAGTGTGTGCGGAGCTGGGAGAGGGGTTGGGGTTTTCTTTTCAGCTTCTCTGTCAAACCACTCCATTATTCATAAGCCATGGGGGGATTGATCTCTCCTCGAAAATGGATCTGCAAAGTATGCTATACTTTGTACACTCTAGCAAACAACTAGCAGAAGTGCGTACATAATATTTATATGTATGTAGAATATGTTACACTCTTTCTAATCAGGTAGACTCATACACGTATACTGGGATAGATATCAGACCTCTTTAAGGTCTTTTATTATATTACTTATATACTTCACTTTTATTACTACAGGACATTTACTAGCACATACCTCTCATACCAGAGCATATCTTTTCAGTTTCTCAAACACACACACACACACACACACACACACACACACACACACACACAGATAAGAAATGAAACCCACCACTTCAGGGGTTACAGCACAGCTCAGCTGTAACAACATAAATTATACACTAACCAACTCCGGTGGCTGAATTTTTTTTTTCCTGAAATCTGTGCCGTGTTGCCGTGGCACCGGGTGTAAGCTGTTAAGACATAAGAGGTTAGAACGGCACGCACGGGGCCGGAGAATGAGCTAATGTGAAGTTCAGATAGTCATGGAGGGTCTGCGGTGACTTCTTCTCACATGCAGAGAAAGAACAGCATCTGTGATGCTAAAGCGAAATGATGTTGTTACAGCGGGTAGTTCACAACTTATAAAAACATGTGTGTATAGTGCCTGTCTTTAATCTGTGGTTCTCAGCTTTATTCTGCGATGCACATTTTAGCATTTTCCCTTCCCACACTTAAATTAAGAAAAGTTTTTTAATTAGTTGATTCGTTATATCAGCTTTGTTGGGAGCTGAGAAAGCACTAAAATGTGTCGTGAAGTGGCCCTCCAGGACCGGAGTTGAGATCCACTGTATTCAATATGATATGATGTGATTAATGCATTAGTGCAGTCAGGTGGATCATCTAAACATAATCTTATTGTTAATGAGATACAATCAGCCTGCATATGAACAAAAGATACACTGATTGTAATGTAAATGATGAAACGTACAGATGGATAACCGTGCATTCAGATTGAGAATCTATACATTACAAAATTTTAAGACTTTTTCCAAGATAAAAAAAAAAATAAAAAATATTGTTGTCATTTTTATGTTGCAAATCAAGGTGGATGAAGTTATCATAACACAGATAACACATATGAAGTTACATACTGTATCTTTACATAAAACATAAAATTGTGTAAAAATACTTATTTTCTACAAATGTCTTTTGTTTTCTTGAGGTATGGATACTGGCACAAATGTGGTTCTTTACCACACATCTGTGCCACACACAGAAACACACTCCATTTTGTTTGTATTATACAAATAGCTTCTCATCTTAAAATGGATGAATTTGTACTTTCCTGCAAAAGTGAAAAGATAAAAGTTAACTGGAACAATGTAATCATCAGCATGTTAATGTATGAAAGCTAAGCTTTTTATTAATCAGGCTAATAAATAAAATTTTATCATTTACAGTGAACCACATGTTTATAATAATCAGGCATTTGCATTATATAAGGGTTTAAGTACTCAAAGTTTAAAAGCTCAGAGATAAAAATGAATGCATCTAACATCTAATCAGTTATCTTGGGTTGTTTGCAAAACGCACCCAAGAGATTTTGATATACTCTTCCTAGGTAAATATGATTGACCACAAACCTTTCTTTGTGACATCATGTAGAGTGACATCACTTTGAGTGATTCACATTGAGTGACACCATAGTTTGATGCTTTTTTTTTCTCCAGCATAATGGTATTGAGATATCCCCTTTAAATGCATGTGCCCACTGTACCTGCTGTCTTTCTGGTATGCCTGGGTAGCAATGGTGCAAGGTGCTTGGGCCCGTTCATCGTTGCTTGCAACTTTACTTAATGCTGAATTTAAATGTCTACAGGAGTTTGAATAGAGACTTAATAAACATACTTAATAAACAGCCTAGATGTGTTCAGAGATCAGCTTTGATTTAGAAGCAGCGGCTTTGACCGAAAGAAATAGATCATTTTGGGTTGTGGTTTCTCACTCTCACAGAAGCGAAACAGGATCCCAATTCCACTTTCTCATTTAGAGAGTACTGTTAAACCTCACTTCACTTTTATAATAATTTAACTCTACGAGCACTGATTTACACTGAAATCTCTCACTAGCTGAGCGAATTGGTGTCAGAGCAGCACAAAGATGTGTTTATAGGCTCCAACCACCCCCCCCCCCCAACCCTGTATAGAGGAATAAGTGGTATAGACGATAAATGTAATGTTGGGGATTAGCATTCAACCCCGAGCTCAGGTAGCAGAGTGGAGTTTCACATGATCTTTCTGTGTCCATGTGTTTCCTCTGGGATGCTCTGGTTTCCTCCAACCAGCGAAATATTAGGCCACACCTTTAAATTCAATGTTCTTTCTTTCTTTCTTTTAATAATTGTGTGCATTCCACCTAAAAGTTACAGCTGAACATCATGTTACAGATAAAGATGATAGAGGCTTTTAAATCCAAAAATGAATATGTGTTAACTTAAATTAGACAGGATCACCTTTTTAACCATCTGATTATATCTGAGCATGTTTTAAGACTAGTTTTGAAATCAGGGAGCACATATAGTACCTTCATAAGTCAGTGTGCCAAAAGACATCGTCCTGTGTACACCGGGAGCTGTGCATTAACACGTCTGCTATTTCACCATGAACAGCTAGTTAAAACAAAGAATGAACGTGAAACTCTGTGTGAAACTGGGCAAAACTGCCCATAGGGATGCTTGATATGATTCGTCAAGTTTACAGCGATGCTGCAATGTGTCGTTCGAAGTGTTTTGAGCTGCACGCGTGCTTCAAGAACATCACTGGAAGACGATGAGAGATCAGGAAGATCTTCAACGAGCTCAACCCCGAAAATGTCGAAACCATTCGGAAACTTGTGCATGATGATTGTCAGAGAACTTCTGCACCCACCCTACTCGCCAGATAATAATAAGATATTAATAAGTAAGGAATAAGTATTAATCTCAAATTTTTTTATACCACCTCGTATACTGAAATGTTCGGGCTGATTTCTTTCTTTTATGAATAGGTCTTTAAAGAAAAAAAATTCCCATAAATTTATCCAATTATCTGATTCTCTTGAGTTGGATAAACACATTGCAGTATCTAATTTAATGTAATTAATTTCTTTTTTAATTTAAATTGTAATACATTTAATTACTTTTTTTAAGCGTAAAACATATATGGGATTCTGTTTGTTTTTAGAGGGTAAATTAGATGAGTCTAAAAAAAAACAATATTTAATATAATATATATAAACAATATTTATATACACACACACACCCTTTATTTATTTTAATATTTGAGCCAAGCTTTTATTCCCTATTGTTGTTTTTTGTTTTGTTTTTTTAGAAATGTTTCCCCTTAGTGTTTTCCTCCGGGTACTCCAGTTTCCTCCGACAGTCCAAGGACTAACTCTAATTTGCGTTCGTGAAGTGTATGTGTGTGTGCCCTGTGATGGATTGGCACCCTGTCTAGGGTATACCCCTCCTCGTGAACTAAGTCTCCTGGGATAGGCTCCCGGTCGAGCGGTATATACAATGAGTGATTGAGCTGGATGAACAAATTGTAGTATATTAATTTTATCATTTAAAAAAAACAGATAACTATATATAAGGGGTTCTGTGTATTTAGAGATTAATAATCTAGATGAAGGTGGAAACAAAATCA
Organism: Clarias magur; assembly: GCA_013621035.1. Taxonomy (NCBI): domain Eukaryota; kingdom Metazoa; phylum Chordata; class Actinopteri; order Siluriformes; family Clariidae; genus Clarias; species Clarias magur. Next base: position 3,024,126 of record QNUK01000007.1, on the reverse strand, counting down.
TCATTCAGTTTTTTTTTAAAGAATTCAAAATTAATAAAAGTATGCTTAATTTATAATAATAATAATTATTATTATTATTATTATTGTTTTGTGTTGCCACTCTCTTTGTGTGTTGTGTGTGTGTGTGTGTCGGCGCGCGCTGGCAGCCTGGCGGGTTTTAAAGCTCGCGTGAGAACTTGGTGATGTCAGAGCGGCTCGGGTCATTTGAAGGTTAGCAGCCTGGGAAGGGTTCATGCAGAGTTCACTCGCATACATTAAGCAATCCAATCTTTCACTCCGCGCGACAAAAAAAAAGAGAAAAAAAAGAAAGAAAGAATCTAGTAGGAAATGAGCTGTGCTGAGGCAAGAGGAGTCATTCGTCATCCATCGAGCAGAGGAGAGATGCGAGCTGCTTTGTTGATAAAATATAGACATCTGATCGGATAGAGGACAGAGACACAGAGAGAGAGAGACAGAGAGAGAGAGGTGTGTGTGTGCGCGCGCACATATTTGGGAATCACTTACGTTGCATTTGTTGCGTGCATTTCCCTGAAGAAGAACAAGAATAATAATAAGAAGAAGAGGGGATAGGAAGGAGGAGGAGTGGAGTGAAAATGGTCCCAGTTCCAGTGCTGGACTGAGCCGAGCAAAGCTGGAGCAGACTTCCATGGGAGTTTTTGGACGCACTTTTGCACAGCGCAAAGCAGAACTGAAGGAGGATCGCGTCAGCCACAGGAGCTCCAGCATGTTCGACTGCATGGATGTTCTGAGCCCGGGACAGATGTTGGACCTGTGCAGCGCCAGTCCGGGCCAGATGTTGGACCTGTGCGGCTCGAGTCCCGCGTGCATGCTGCAGGAGAAGGCGCTCAAGGCGTGTTTCAGCGGAATCACACACACAGACTGGCGGCACCGGCGCAGCGCGCACTGTAGGTCCAGCACACACACACACACACTTAGTCAGTTCAGTTCAGAAGTGCTTTATTGGCAGGGATGTTGAAAAAAACATCCAAAAAGATTGTTTACATTATAAATAAAATCAGATCATAAAGGCTTTATTGGCATGAATGTATAAAAACAAAATATTTTTTTCCCACTATGACTGTTTTAATTTATAAAACAATTAAAACAAGATCATGAAGTTTTTATTGGCATAAATATATTAAAAAGATACATTGTTTCCAAAAAGATTTACATTATAAATAAAATCAGATCAAAAGGGCTTTATTGGCATGAATGTATTAAAAATATTACATTGTTCCCACAGTTTGGAGACATTAGAAAATAACATCAGATCAAAAAGTCTGTATTGACATGAATGTATAAGAACAAAAATGACTTTGTTTCCACAAAGTTTGGTTTCATTGTAAATAACATCAGATCAAAAAGTTTATATTGGCATAAATGTATAAAAAGATACATTGTTTCCAAAAATATTGTTTACATTATAAATAACATCAGATCAAAAGAGCTTTATTGACATGAATGTATAAAAACAAAAAATACTTTGTTTCCAAAAATATTGTTTACATTATAAATAACATCAGATCATAAAGGCTTTATTGGCATGACTGTTATAAAAATTATTTTGTTGCCAAAGCAATTAAACAAGATTGATTCCATTATAAATAACATCAGTCTGCATTTTGATCTTCAAATGATTCTTATAAAAAAAAAATAACAGGTACTAGGTAAACAACAAAAACAATAACAATAACTTATTACTACTCACAACTACTCACTCACTGACACCCAGCCTCCTGCTGCTTTACTCTCATATAGTCATATTTTTTATTATATTTTATCTATTTAAAGCCTGGTTTAATGTCTATATACATAATGACTATCTTTAATCAATTATATTAGGTTCTCTACCTTTAGACTGTCTGAAAATACTCAAAATATATATCTGCCAGAAATGTGCACACACAACCTATTAATATAATATATAATATAATATAATATAATATAATATAAATATAATCATTATTGGCTGTATTTATTTAAACAGATTTAAAGTACAGTTTCATGTACAACACTAGAGTTCATCATAAGTGGGAAAGAACAATCATGACAAGGATGTTCTGTATGCCTAAAAATATTTTTTTTTCATAATAATAGGAAGTGTTCTTTACCCTTATTTAACCTTTTGTACTATGATGCATGTACAGTACCCACCTCTGCTGCTGCTGCTGCTGCAAAAAAGTAAAATACCCCGAACTGAATGAACTACAGGAAATTGATGTACTGTGCATGTGATGATACTTTTGGATGACCACAAAACTCCTTCAGCTACATTAGGAGTAAGATAATAAAATAGATAATTTATTGCATGCATGTGTAAAGGCAGCCTGGACACTCTATAGTCTGAACATAAGTTACAGACAGGCAGCTTTTCTACCGATATGTACGTGCAAAGGACAAACTGACACGCTCTAGACAGCAAAAATAATAGATTATATCTCAGGATGAAATCTAAGAAAAACAATGGAAGAGAAAAACATGACCTATTCCAGAGCAGTAATAAACTTCTAACATCCTAGATCACATTAACATAGATTAGAATATATAAAATATAAAGCAATAATTGTAAAATATACACTAACATATGCAATATAATTATTTTAAAAAATCAGGAAAAATATTCCATAGTACCTTCATCACATGACAATACATAAATTTTCATACTTTTCCCCCCTTTAACTAAGAGTGACTTAATGTCAGTGAGCATTCGTCTTCGTCTTTAACAATCTAGGACCATAAATAATGTTCATGTTTTTTAAGTGTCTTTAAGTGATACTTGGTGAATCCTGACACTTTTCAGTCTTACTTAGAATCCTGTCGCATAATTTAATAAGGATTTCAGGGCACACACATTTCCAGACCCTCACACTCTCAGAAATAAAGGTATCTAAGTGCATTTCTTCTTGTTGTTATTTTAGTATGCAGAGGTGTTAACTACTGTATGCACATAGTGTGTATTTTTGCAAGGAGTAAATTAAAGTACTTCTGGTAAATTTTTTTAGATAGATAAAAGATCCAATTTATGTACCTTCATTAGTTTTCAAATAAAGGTTACGATACATCTTCTTGAGCTTTTGTCAATTTGTAGTAACATAACCCTTGATAGCACGATGTAATACAGTACTGTAGAGCGAGCTGTAATGTTTTTAAGAATTTGAAAGGAAAGCAGCGCACTGACTGAGACTGCTAGTTGCTCGGTATTTGAAGTGTGCACACACGAAGGCAGGTCGTGTGTCAACCATCACGACGTTCATCACCTGCAGGGGCACAAATCACCTTGGACAAACACTAGCTCACTTTGACAAGACAACTTCTGCTAAGAAGTTCGGCACATGTTTCCGCGTCTGCGCCCTGACCCCTGTGTGGCTGGGAAATTGACCCGACCCGACTCCACACATTCGCTACATTCCTTCACTCTTCGCTGCTCTACAGGACCCTGACAGAAACGTACTATCAGAGACGTTGTGTAAACAGCACTATATCACTACAGCACTTGGATTGAGGTGTATAATTGGCTTTAATGGTGGTGTAAACAAGCAGTGGTCCTGCTTTTTTCCATGAGAACGTGGCTAATGCAACACTGACAGCCTGTTTTCTTCCGTAATGTGCGTTTCGGACCCGAGCGGAAGTGTTTGTTTAGCTACCTGATTTATTTTTATCCACTGTAAACACCACACTTGAGATAATGCTAAGCGCAGACGCGAGTTCCCGCTATTTCCCCGGTGTGTACGTGTTATGGGCTTTGAGAGCCACAAATCAAGCAAAAGTCTCAACACTCGCCCGCTAGCTGTCCACCAGCTAGCATTCCCGAGATCCGACCGCAGTTCTATCAGAGCGGTAATGTAAAGCGCTGACAGTAAACCTGTCATACGTGTACAGTAAGTCAGTGCGGACATTATGACGGAATCCAATATCATCAATGACCCGCGGCTGACATTTTACTGTTAATAGCTGCAGAGAACATCAGTTATTATTCTAACTAACATCATTCAACAATTTAATCCCGTACATGCATGAAAAATAGTGAATAATAAAGCATAACACTTTTTGTTAGGCTAATAAATATAGTCATGCACTATAAATATACTAAATATCACATGCTGTTTAAATGTGAATAATTTGCATA
>QNUK01000007.1:2830000-3015000 GCA_013621035.1 Clarias magur | reverse complement strand
ATCGGACCGTCCTGAGAGTGTAAAAACATCTGTAATAGAAGCAATAAATATGTGGAGAGAAAATGACATTGTTTAGCAACAGATACATGCATTTATGTCAAATGTTTCGCAGGACAAGAGACTAGATACAGGGCTGGTGAAAGTGGACAGATCTTACAGATTTTTTATTTAATTGAATTTTATTAACCCGTTTTGCTTAGTGATGTGATGACATGGCCCGTTTTAAAAGAATAATGATGAAAGCATGTTTAAAAATGAATAGACCAAGATGACTGTGTTTAATTTCCCGGCATCATATTTCTAACAGGTGTTTCTTATCTGTCCATTCGAAGCCTCAAGACAAAAGCGGTAACACGAAGCAGCACTATGAACCATGACATAACCACTTCGAATTCTTTTAAATTCATAGCCAACATCTAACAACTTATGGTTAACATTAAAAAGAAAACCTTTTACCACTGTTCAGTTACATCAGTTCACTTTAGAAACAAGGAGACCTTTAAAAATGCACAGACCCGTCCCGACACCACTGCGGTACAATGGGAATAGTGCATCACGTCTCTCATGATTAGAATTAATGTTCGAGGGCCGTGTGAGCATCGTGTGTCCAGATGGAAAGGATTTAGAGGAGCGCGGGCCGGCTGTAGTCTTTGTCGCTATATGACCTGACTTAAATAAAAACGGATGGCCGGCTGCCTTCATTAATTAAATCAGGTTCCACTTGGAGGAAACATGGGTCTCAGAGTCGCGGGTCAGGGAGGGGCGTGATGCGAGATCGATATGGCAGTTTATCTGTCTACTGCAAGAAATCCCAACACAGAGAGAGATAGAGAGGATGAGCAACGAGAGCCTCCCACAATCAATGTGCACTTAGTTAGAGACTCGAACTGCATTTATTTACTCAGTTAATCTGGCCTCAGATCTGAGATGAAGGCACAATGCGCTGCCCAAGCCTCACCGCAAACCAGCAAAGCCTCATCTTCTTATTTGTTTTCTCACAGACTTGTTAGACTAGCTGAATGCAACTAGATGGATTTTTGTTTGTTTGTTTGTTTGTTGTTTTGCCAGCAAGCGATTTAATACATTTTTACATTTTGCATTTAGTCCAAGTGATGTATAGCCTAGGTATAATTTACACAGTGGGGAATCATTGAAGAATAATTTCCTTAATATTAATTGGATTTTTAAACTAAAAATTATTTTATATTAAGAGAAATGGATCCAAGCTGGTGGATTGTGGAAGGGTCACTGCGAGGTCTCCTCCGATAGAAAATTCATCCTGGATATATTAAGACGAGTCAGACCTGAAGTACCTGGAATTCAGAGAGGAAATCAAAATGACACAAGATATCAAGTATAATTAGGCAAGCAGAGGATTATCTAGTATACTTGACCCCATTCCTGTTATGCTTGCATTGTTGAAACGCTATAGAATTTGCAGCAAGAACAAAATTCTCTATTTGTTCTTGCTGTAAACACCCTGACACCCTTCAGGGATCTCAAATTGTCATAATGATTAGCTAATTAACGCTACGCTACACCGAAATCAAATCCTAACTAAAGTAACAACAAAAACAGCAAGACTGTTTTAATGTTTCTGTTTAAATAAGGAAAGAAATCACTGAAAAACAACAGACATGGAGGAGGAAATAACTTGTCCTTGAATATGCACGGATTAACAATGCTCTATGTTTGGTGTAGGTGTAACATGCTATAGGTAACATCTATAGGGACAGCTCTCACACCCAGAACAGAACGTTAGAATTGAGAGACATCCACAGAGATATTTCTGTTAGTGCCTGAGGCTAATACAGGCTGAACTAGCAAACCTGATTTTGCACACACTGTTTCTGTTTTGTCTATCATTGTGAGGACCTGGCATGGACTTCATGATTAATGCTGTACTAAATATAAACCTGTGTGTTTTTTAATGAGGACCGGGTGATTGTGAGGACATTTGACCCTGTTCATTGTGGGGACATTTAGGTACAAACAGTTACATAGCCATACACACACACACACACACACACACACACACACAATTTTTCTTTTGTAAAACATAATGATTACTTTTAGCTAGTTAATAAAAAAAAACAAAAAGCAGTCATATATCCTTTCAAGGTCAAAACAGTCAGATTGATATTCTTGTGGGAAATTCTGTTCCTTATCAAGATATGAAATATGTCCCCTAATGATGAATGTAATGTTCCACAAAAAACTGCGTATATTTTGTGAGGACCGGATAAGTCTAAGGATATTTGATCCTATTCTATCATTTTGAGGACAACTCTTTCTCAAATGAACTTTATTGAATAAATTAAATAAGAATATACACACACACACACATGCGCGCGCGCGCACATACAATAAAAAAATACCCCCCAGCCCCACCCCCAAACACACCCCGACATTAAAATGTCTTTTAAAATTCATTCTTTCTGCAATAGTTTTACCAATCAATAGTAACCCAGTTAAAAAATATTGTCAGATTGCTGCATTTCTGGTTCAAGATTTCAAGACAAAAATCACATCATACACATACAAAATTACCAGAAACTGAAATATGCTACAATGTACTTAGTTGATAATAATCTTTAGTAATTATGAAGTTCAAAGACTATTTAAAAGCTGAACACTGCTTGCTTTGTGCTATATATTTCACTCAGTATGATGCTAATACGCTAATACTCCTATCTCAGCAGTAATTTTCCTCATAATTATTAATTATTAAATAATTTGTACTTGAGGCTTTTTGTTTCGAAAACAAACACATCTGACTTTATCTCACTACATTTTGAATATCTTCTTTTATTTACTACATATTTAAACACAACATCATTACAGTACATTACTGTCTTTTTTATTTATCAATGCAATTAAATGTTTTGACAGCTAGCTACTTGTATTCAGCTTATTTGTTTCATTAGAGATGTTATCATGCTAGCTAACATTTGTGAAACTTGAAGTAAACTTACTGTTAGTTAGCATTAGTTACTTACAGTAACTAGCGGTCAGAATTCTCCTCATTTGTATTGCTAGGTTTATTATTATGGTATGTACCAATTGAGAGATACAACTAAAAGTTATTTAGGTATCAAATCCCTAGTGTCTTACATGTTATCTGGCTGAAAGCACTCAGCTACAGTAGTTTGTTATCAGAATTATTAGCATGCTAGCTAGAGTTTGCAGGATTAGCAATAAAACGTTTGTGAGTTAGCCTTGTTAATGTTGGCTCCTTTTAAAAAGGGACATGAACTTATTTTGTGTGATTTCATGCAGACATCTTTTCCTTTTCTGACTCTTTCTTGTACTTTCATAGTTTAAGTTAATTTAGAAGTTTATATTTTGCATTTGTACTTGAGAAGACTATAAAACTTTATTTCATCTTTTACAAGCATTTTTATTAAGCTGTATAATTTGATTTCATTGTAATTTATTAGCTTATCAGTACAGCTGCCTAGTAACTGGTATAATGTTTGTTAGAGAAGTTACATGGAAACTGCTCCAACGTGCATGACAAACACATTTTACGTTTTATTTGTTAATAAAAGCAGCGTGTTCAGAGTTAATCCGTTGGGCTGTGGCTAAGTGAATTTTGCTGCTCTGAGGATCTCTTCACAGTGGCGTAATCTGATCATCTGATCTGTTCAGCCTGAAGCTCAGGGTGTGATCAGGTTGCCGTCTTGTCTGCTGATACGGTCTGACCTGTAATGAACCACTTTACACCGCTTCAGGATTCTTTTTCTGTCCCTATCACATTATTGTGTCTGCTTTGTTTTAGATGATTTTCTAGTTCATAGTGGGCTTTATGTAGCTTCCTGGGTAAGACCTGTGAAACAGATGTACATAATAAAAGATTGGTCCTATATTTTCAGTTATTTTTTGCACTTCACAGGGGGTAATGTGAAAAATCACTTAATTGATTTCACCTGATATACAGTTTAGCACTTTTTTTTTTGACTATTTTGAAATGAACGACCACAGAAACGACAAATATATCTCCATGGTAGGGAGTATCTGTTGCCCAATGTGCTGGATAGCACGAGGACGAATAAAAAAAAAATTTAATGCTATATCATATAGCAAAAACACAGCACCATTTAAATTATTAACCTCAGGAAACTGCTAGAATATGTTTAATAATATTCTTGTTAAGAGGAACATTGATAGCCTCTTTGTAGCATAGAAATAATGAAGTTTCTGAGAATGTTGGGCTTTTTAAAAGTAGATTCGCCTGCTTTAAGAATCTTGTAGCACACTTTAAGCAGTGAACCTTGAAATGACCCACTCTGGTGGCTGTGATAGTCCCTGGCTAGTGAAGTGGTATTCCCCAGGGGGACAGACTGCAACAAATTGAAAAAGATTGAATAACAGAAATTGAAAATTGCTGAAGTTTTAAAATTAAGGCTTAGATGTTTAAAGAGTCAAATATTTGAGGTTGTGCTGTTATGGGAAACTAATCAGTGATAGAATGGTGTAAAGTGGCCTACCCCAAAACCGATTATTTCCTATTTCCGTAAGTGTTCTGTCCCTCTCACACACCAGGAGTTCCCCAACCGTGAGAATTTTTGTCCATTAAAGAATGACTTTTCCATTTATGGTAACATTGTTGTAAAATTGTCATGTCAAAGAATTTTTTTATTACTTTTTCTATTACTTGTCACGTTCGCTATGAGAGAGTGGTGGCTCAGGCGGCTAAGGCCCTAGATTGTTGATTTAGGGTTCTGAGGATCCGGGATTGGACCGTGCTGTCAGTGGGTAGCCACACCCCATGCTACCCAGCCATTGCATGCAGTGCCGTTCCCAAGCCCAGATAAAAAGGGAGGGTTGTATCAGGAAGGGCATCCAGTGTAAAACCTGTGCCAAATTGTATGTGGATTCGTTGGATGGCTGTGGTGACCCCTTGATGGGAGCAGCTGAAAGAAAGTACAGTACATGTCATGTTTGCTATAGCGGCTAAAAACATTCATTTCCTAACAAGCATCTGTTTTTTCCTCTCATGAAGATAATAAGTTTTGCATAAAGCATAAAGTCCTCTTCTTGTGTCATAAAACATACGGACTGTTATAAAGTACTGACACTGGAGACCCGTTCTGTACAAATAAATTTGTACTTACAGGAGAATTATCAGTGATTATACCATATTATGCCATTTTTTTCTGAAGATCATAATGTTTGTTTATTATTAGGTTTGGGCTAATTCAGCTGTTGCTTTATAAATGGTAACGTACAGTATTAGAACAAGTGCAATCATATGAACCAAGCAGGAGGGACTTCTGTCCGAGCTGCCTACCAATCAGATTCAAGAATTCAACAGCACTGTGGCATAAACTTCAGTATTAAATAAGATTCAGTCGTAGTAATAGGATAAAAATATAATAAATATGGAGACTGCGTGATATGATGACTTTAATGCTAAGAAATATTAGCTCCAGTAAGTCGCACAGTATTTTGGAGCTTTTCTTGTGTGCAAGTTCAAAATGATGCAAGATAAAACCTGTCAAAAATATTCAGCATTCATATTTACTGTATTTATGTTCATAAAGTAGTTCTGCATATGGTCAACCTAACTTGTGTTGTTCTTTCCAAGTTTTCATGTGTAATTTTGTTCTTGTTTTGCCCTGCAGCCATCGAAACACAAAGCAGTAGTTCGGAGGAATTGGTGCCCAGCCCGCCCTCGCCCCTGCCCCCTCCACGCGTCTACAAGCCCTGCTTCGTGTGCCAGGACAAATCCTCTGGGTACCACTATGGCGTCAGCGCCTGCGAGGGGTGCAAGGTAAGCTGAACACGAGCGAGATCAGTTCTCAAGAACAGGAATGGGCATTCTGGGCAAAACTGCCTGTTAAATTTTCATGGAAAGGTTTCCTTACTGCTACATAGCATTTTTGGTACAAAAGAGAAAAAAGAGAGAAGCGTTTTTCCCCAAACTATTTAAGTATTAAGCGAGGAATAAAAACAGACCAGATGTGTTATTGTTATAGAAAAATCTTCCAATAACAGCATGCCCTGAAGAGTTTTATTCCACTCGTACCACAGCAGTTGTCCATCCATAATTCACAGGATAACAGAGTCACATTGACATCGAAAATAGCTTCCTTTCTGTTTGAAATATCTTTAAGAGTATTTAAGGCATGCAAACAAGTAAAACAACACTCCATCAATATGTTTGGCACCAAGGTTGGCTAATTATTTTATTAAATAATGACACATCGTAGGCTTTAATGCTTTATAGTTACACTTGAACAGGCTGACTCAAAATGGAAATTTAGAAAATAAATAATTAAGCTGTATTATACAATGTTAGTGGGTATTGTGCGCATGGTTTATTTTGGGTCCCAAGGGTGTTTGTGAAAAACACAAATTCAAAAAGATTACATCAAAACCATGTGAATCTTGTTGATTTTGCAAAATGCTATAATTCCACCTCTCATAAGTTTTTTTATTTATTTATTTATTTTTTTTATTAGTGTATTTATAAACAATGGATGAATGTGCCAGCTATGGTGTTTGGACAATGTAAATGTGCAATTTAGTATTAGTATAGTTTTGTTTGAGTTTGATAAGAAATAAAAAATATAGTAAACCTACTTTTTGATTGAGTTTTTCTGAAGAGGAGTGGCAGCAAATTAGAAAAAGGAAAAATTGTATTGTATTTTGTTGCATATAAAATCCTTTTTAATTACAAACAAGACAACAACTTCTGTTGTGCAATGCATCATAATCTTCCTCTACCAGGGTTTATCAAATGTTTGCACGCACTGTACAGTATGTCCATTGTCCCATAAGGTAATAATAAAGTACAGAAATCCTGATTAGAGAACAGGACTTGGTGAGTATAACCAGACCTGTCTAATGCAACAGATTTTCCGAACACAGCATGTTTGTCTCATGTCTCTTGTCCGGAAAGTATTGTAGCGTTATCTCTCTGTTTAATCTTTCTTTCAAAAATATTCCGGTAAACTGCATCAGTTTTCCCAATTGCAGCAAAACATGTGTTTGTGATAATTCAAAGCTTCTAATAGAAGAATATATGTAGTGATTTTCCTACAAAATGTTTTGTTATAGACAACCATGTGTGCCTGCAGGAAATAATTTGCCAAAATGAGTTAAAGACCGAAAATTATGTTTATCTCATTTTGTAGTCGAGCTGTTCACTTCCAGGTGTCAAACATCTGCCGAACAAGTTCCTGCTATGACTTAGATTACAACAGGTAGAAACAGTTGATCACTCAGAAGGCTTAATAAGCTAATAAGACAAAAATTAAGAAAAAAGTAAGACGTACGACTTTAAGGCTCCTCATCCTGAAGACTTTTTTTTTCTCTAACTGTTCCAACAGCACTGACACACACCTTACAGGAAATGCCACCATTTCAACAGTTACACATTTTAATTCAAGGTCTTGTCAACGAGCAACAAGAATGATAACATACAGGTACAGCTCGCATTAATATAAACCTGTTAGTTACCACACCGATCAGCCATAGCAACAATATCACCTGCCTGAGATTGTGTCTTTTGTTACCAAAACAACTCTAAACAATCAAGGCATCCTGGACTTCAACAAGACCTTTGAAGGTGTGTGGTATCCGGTACCAAGGTGGTCTCTGATCTTTTCTGTAAGTTGCAAGGTGGGGCATTCATGGATCAGAACTGTTGGTCCAACACATCATACAGACCCTAAACCAGATTGAGATCCGGAGAATTTGAAGGCCCAGTCAACACCTTGAACTCTTTGTCGTGCTCCTCAAACCATTTTGACATTATCCTGTTGAAAGAGGCCACTATCATCAAGGGAATACTCGTTCTGCAGCAATCTTTGGTAGGTCTTATGTGTGAACATGAATACCAGGACCCATGCTTTTTAGTAGAGCATTACCCATTGCGTTTGCCAGCATGCGTTCTTCCTGTGGGGCATTCCAGAGCCTTTAAGGCTCATGTAAGTGAGACTCACACACCTAGCCATTCACATGATGTACAGTAAAAGCAAACATCTTCAGTTGGTCCAGTTCTCACATTCATGTCCCTTTCACTGGTCAGCATGGGCACTCTGATCGGTCTGAAGCTACACAGCCCCATGTGCAACAAGCTGCAACAAGTGTGTGTGTGCACTTTGGGTTGCAACACCTTCCTATCAAAACTCACTCACTCACTCATCTTCTATACCGCTTTATCCTGTATTCAGGGTCACGGGGGGCCTGGAGCCTATCCCAGGACACTTAAGGCACAGGGCAGGGTTCACCCTGTACAGGATGCCAATCCATCGCAGGGCACACACATGCACTCACTCACACACTTTGAATTTTGGAACACCAATTAGCCTAATCTGCATGTCTTTGGACTGTGGGAGGAAACCAGAGTGTACCTGGAGGAAACCCACCAAGCAAGGGGAGAACAAGCAAACTCCATGCACACAGACGGGAATCGAACCTGGCTGGGAATCGAACCCGGACCCTGGAGGTGTAAGGTGACAGTTCTAACCACTACTCCACCGCACCGCCTTCTAGCAAAACTTTTTCAGCAAATTGTGCTGCAATAGCTCTTATGTGGGATTGGCTCAAACTGGCCTGTCTTTGCTTTCCATGTTGAGTAATGAGCATTGTCATGTCCCACGTTCACCGGTTGTCCTTCCTTGGACCTCTTTTGGTAAGCATTAACCACTGCATATCAGAAACACCCAGAAGGCCTGCTGTTTTGGAGGTACAATGTGTTTAGCAATTACAATATGGCTGTAGTTAAATCCGTATACTTGCTTATTTTTCCTGCTTCTATCACATCAACTTCAAGAACTGATTGTCCACTGGATAATATGCAGTATCTCACCCCCTGACAGGTGTCAGTATAAGGAGATAATCAATGCTATTCACTTCACCTGTCAGTTCTGGTTTATTGATCGGTGTATAATATAACGTATTCCTTGTGGTTAAGTTTTAGTTCTCGAATGAAGCATTGTGTTTCCATCCCTAGGTTGTTTTCGTGTTATTACCCTCGCTGAGTGTGCAGATAATTTAATCAGATGCTTGTTATACTTTTATGCCTATGGGAAGCTTTTAAATATCCATACCGTACTTTTACACCGAGCTGCGTGCGTGCAGCTGCAAGGCTTTTTAAATAATTAAACGATCAGGCTTTGTGCGCCGCAGCACAAGCTAACTGAACTACAAGCTCAAGTCTGTGGGAAGGACAGGTATTAAAAACAGAAGTGCACAGGAAGAAGGGAAGGTAGCGCCGGAAAGCACACGAGTCCTTGAGCGGAAAAGCGTGTGGGCGATAATTAGAAGTCTGTTGATAATGAAGTCTGATAGTTTCCAAGTGAGTTGTGTGTGTGTGTGTGTGAGGGAGTGACACCAGGATGCATATGTGCCGAGAGCTCTGTATCCAAGAGGCGAGTGTGCTGTTATAGAGTCGAAGAGGGAAATGAGGAGTTTGTGGGTAATTATTGGACAGAAGTGATGGCATGGTTAGTGCAGTGTACAGCAGGTGCGTTGCAGGTCTTCATCTAAACTCACTTCAGGGAACTTTACTGTTTATTGTTTACTAACAGCAAGAGCAGGGCGAATGGAGCTGTAAGATGCTGTGATGCTCAGGACTGTACCTGCGAATTCCCTCAGTAATTCCCTGTGTGTGTGTGTGTGTGTGTGTGTGTGTGTGTGTGTGTGTGTGTGTGTGTGTGTGTGTGTGTGTGTAGTCAAGTCAAGTAGGCTTTTATTGTCATTTCAACCATATACAGTTCAGTACACAGTGAAACGAAACAACGTTCCTCCAGGACCAAGGTGCTACATACATACAACGACATGAGTTAACCTAAAAAACTATCAATTTCTATACAAAAAAGAGACAACAAAGACAGCAGACTACAGACAACAAAGTGCACATGCAAATGTGCAAACGAAGAGCTACCTGACAACACAACAACGTTACAGTTAAGAAATACCTTTTTAGTGATAAGGTATGGGTTGAGGTAGTGGAGAGAGCAGCAAGTAAACAATTTACATTGTGTTCAAAAATATTGTTGTGCAAATCGCAAAGTGAAATAAAATATTGTGCAAATATTGCAAAGAGCAGTTCAGATAGGTAGGTATGAACAAATTAAGGTGGTTGTAAATCAGTGTGATTGTGCATATGTGTGTTTATCAGTTCAGTCCGAATGTTATTTAGTTCGTCTGTTTTAGTGATTTAGTGTGTGTGTGTGTGTGTGTGCGCGGCTGTGTGTTTATCAGTCCAGTCTCTTTGTGTTGAGGAGACGGAGGGCTTGTGGGTAAAAACTGTTACATAGTTTGGATGTGAGTGCCCGAATGCTTCGGTACCTTTTTCCAGATGGCAGGAGAGTGAAGAGTTTGTGTGATGGATGTGTCCGGTCAGCCACAATGCTGGTGTGTGTGTGTGTGTGTGTGTGTGTGTGTGTGTGTGTGTGTGTGTGTGTGTGTGTGTGTGTGTGTGTGTGTGTGTGTGTGTGTGTGTGTGTGCTTTGTATTCAAAGAATGTTTGGAATATATAGACTTACAGTATGAGAAGGTGATTCAGTTTTTCTCTCTTATTCTCTCTCTCTTACACACTCACACATACACAAACAAGCACATACACACACACACACACGTCCACATGTGTAATCCAATGCACCAATTTATTAGGAGATGCACACACACACACACACACACAAATATACAGTAGACAGTAATTCCCTACACCATTAATTTACTAAACCTGCCTGCAGATTAACGACATTTAGGTTCACACATGCGCGCGCAGACACACACACGCACACACATGCACACACAGACACACGCACAAACACGTATACTCGTGGCTCTCTCTCTCTCTCTGTTTCTCTCTTACACACACACACACACACACACACACACACACACACACACACACACGCGCACACACACACATGCACAGTATATGTGTAATTTCCTATAGCATCAATTTACTAAACCTGCAGATTAAGGACATTTAGGTTCTCACACACACACACACACACACACACACACACAAATATACAGTATTCTGAGGTAATTCCCTACACCATAAATTTACTAAACCTGCATATTAAAAACATTTAGGTTCACATATGCGATGCGCACACACACACACACACACACACACACACACACACACACACACACACACACACACACACTGATGCACACACTCACATACATGTCTCTTCTCACTCTGTCTCCCTCATTTGCACTCTCTCTCTCTCTCTCAGTTCAGTTCAGCAGTACTTTATTTTCTGAATGTTAAATATATCATTAAATATATTGTTGGCAAAGCAACTGGAGAAGATTAATTACTTTACATTAAACATTATATGTAACATCTATCTGCATTTATAAAAACAATATTACAAACGTATTAAATATGAGGAAAATTCACAAACAGTGAAAAAAACAACAACAGGTAATATATATGAACAGTAGTGATATTAAACCGTGATTGGTTGGAGTTGGGTGTATTGTGTGTGTGTGTGTGTGTGTGTGTGTGTGTGTGTGTGTGTGTGTGTGTGTGTGTGTGTGTGTGCACCGTCTCTTGGGCTCTCACACTCTGACATATTTAGCGGTGACAGCAGCAGTGTGGCCTTCTCCTTAAATTATTCTGTCAATTTGGGAAAATCTGCGACTTTCACTTGTGCGTTTTTTTTTTTTTTTTTTTTCACTGAAGGTGTTCCTTATACGTTCGTATTTGTGACAGCGGAGGAGGAAGTGCGTCTCCGTCTCGACCTCACCGAGCACACACACACACACACACACACACACACTCTCTGTTCTCTCGGCAGCCAGGTTCTCTCTCTATACCTCTCACTCTCCGTGCCTCTCTTTCACACTCACTTTTTCTCTTTCTCTCTTATTCTTTTACTCTATTGTCTCAGTCAGAGGCTCTCGAGGGAAGCACTCCAGCTGAGAAAAAAAATCCGTTTGTTTTGTAGAATTTAGATTAGCACCCTATGTGCACTCGAAATGAGGAAGTGTGCTGGGTAGAGGTGGAATGAAGGATAGCGAGAGAGAGAGAGGGAGGAAGATAAATATAGTAGAATTCATGCTGGATTGGAGTTTGATTTCAGCAACAGTGGCTTGACAGGATTAGAATAGGGATTAAAGGTGCTTTCTGTGTCGTAACATCTGTGCCCTGACTGACTGAAGCTTGGGGCAGATGCCTTTTCTTATTTCATGTTTAGAGAAAGAGAGAGTGAGTCAGGTTTGAAGGATCATACTGTGTCAGGAAGCACTTAACCCTGCGTGATGCGAGACGACATGCTGTCATGAGTCATTACGATGGTGTACAGTATGACCAGTGATACAACAGCTCGCATGACAGTTACACGTATGTATTATAGTACTGTCATAAACGTAGATGCTGTGACTTGTACGTTATTATTATTAGCGATATTTTAAGGTATGAACATACAGCATATGCATGCATGGAGTTTGCCTGTCCTCCCCGTGCTTGGTGGGTTTCCTCCACGTACTCCGGTTTCCTCCCACAGTCCAAAGACTATGTAGGTCAGGTTAATTGGCATTCCTAAATTGGCCGTAGTGTGTGAGTGTGTGTATGTGTATGCCCTGCCATGGATACCCCGCCTTGTGCCCTAAGACTCCTGGGATAGGCTCCAGGTCCCCCGTGACCCTGAATACAGGATCAAGCGGTATAGACGACGAGTGAGTTAGTATGTAGCACATAAAAATGTACCACTGATCTAGTAATGACGCTTTCTATATGACAATGTTTATCCTGCTTATCCTTTTTGGAAGGAGTCTCCAGTGTCAGCGACTTGTAACAAAAAGACTTCAACACGGAGCCACAAGACTCTTCTTACTCAAGGTAGAGGTGAAGGATTGACTAATTGAACCTTAAATAAGTGTAGAAACATGCTTTTTAAGAAGATTTCTTAAAGATTTTAAGCAGTTAAAAATTAACTATGCCACGTGGCTTAGCAAGCATTGTTACTTTGCACGTCCATGGTTGGGGGTTCGAGACTCGCCTCTGGTCTGTGTCAAAGTGGAGTTTGCATGTTCTCCTGTATGAGTCTGTATGAGTTGTCAGTACCCCACCTTGGAATAGACTGGAGGTCCCACTTGACCCAACAAAGGATAACAGAATGGATGATCCATCCATTGTCCATCCTGTTATCCTTTGTTGAGTCAAGTGGGACCCCCAGCCTATTTCAAGGCGGTGTACTTTATCAGAACAAATTATTTGGCAAAATGTTGAAGTCAGAGGTGTAGTGGTGAGCACTGTGGCTTCGCACCTTCACGGTCAAGGGTTCAATTCCTGCCTCAAGGCTGTGTGCATGGAGTTTGTAAGTTCTCCCCGTGCTTGATGGGTTTCCACCTGGGCCTCTGGTTTCCTCCCACAGTCCAAAGACATGTATATTAGGGTAATTGGCGTTCCTAAATTGCCCCTAGTGTATGAATTAGTGTTTGTGTGCTTTAAACCCTGTCCAGGCATTCCCAGATGCTGTTGGATTCATGTCCTGAGATAGGATCCAGGCTTCCCGTGACCATGTACAGGGTAAACGGTATAGAAAATGAAAAAAAAACTAAACAAGAATAACACAAAATCAAACATCTCATGACATGCCTCATCACTGATTATTCTCCAATATCAGCACATCCTGTCATGCTTTGTTCCTTATGTTCGCTCCACCATCCAATACTGTTTTTAAAACCGTCCTAATAATTCCTTTTCCCAGTTGCCCAATCCAAACAGTTTTCTTCATTAAATATTTTTGCTCCTTCATTCTCTGCTTCATCGCTTTACAGAGACACAAACCCACTCTCCCAGTCTGAGCAGATGGGTGTACATGCTGGAGTTTGTTTATCCTGCGTTTCTCCTCTCCGTCTGAGGAGCAGCATTAGCATGGTTTGACGTGACCCTTTGTTTGATATAGACTCGGAGGTCTGATTAGAATTGGTAAAATGGCACGGAAGCATATGGCCCACCAGAAGAGCATGCATATGCATCTGAGGCAATGCGGAAAGGACATTCAGTCTTTAACTAAAGCCAGAGTCGGGCTCTAAGGACGAGACAGTCTGCTGGCTCTGTGACGCTCCAAAATCCTTTTTGACATTGGGATCTTTTCTGGCGTTCGTCCTACCTTCGTATTCTGTTTAATCTTCCGCTGTTGCACAGCAGAGAATCAAATTAAATCCTTTAGGAACAAAACGTAAAACAAAGGAAAGGCAGTTAATATCGTTTAAGCATTTTTTTTTAAGAATGATATTCTTTCCATTTGTTTCATTTGTATGTCTGCTCACATACTGTACATGCCCTTTCTTGCACTAAACTCTGTTTTTATGATTAAACCTGGAGAATAATAGTAAAACTGGAGACTTTGTTCTACCATTATTTAGTGCTTTCTCGATTTCATGCGCTTATAACCCACAGTACGGAATGATTCAGCAGTGGATTATTTGTTACAAGTTTATTTTTGGTGCATATTATCTTTTTTCTTCTTCTTTTTTTATGCATTCTCATCCTCAGTAATCAGTTTATGGTTTGGGGTTCGAATCTTGCCTCTGGTTCTCCCTGTGCTTGGCCGATTTCCTCAAAGTGCCCAGGTTTCCTCTAACACTCCAAAGACATCTTGTGTAGGCTCACGTCATGTCCTTTTATTGCCATGTGATTTGCTCTGTTATCTAATGTGGGCATCTGTTCTGAGTTAAGCCTTTAATTACTTTGTCTATCTCAGTCCTTTTATTTCTTTGTCTTGGGGTAAAGAATTGTTGATTGAACAAGTAATGGTGCATGTCAAAGCACCATTTTCCAAGTATTTATATCAAATCTGTGTTTTGTGTCTTGACCCTCACTTTTTCTTCAGTCCATGATTATGAACATTACCCTGATGAAGGATGGACCGTACTCTATTATGCGTAATAGTTTCTGCTGCCTTGGATGCGATGCATTTTGACGACGTTTCCCTGGTGCACTTTAGCTTTGTACAATCCAGTAAATCAGAGTTATCAGGCACATGGCATTGGGATGGATATACTTCAAGAAATGGATGTGTTCGAGAAACAGAATTGATAGAACTTGTTTGCTTTGTTTCTCAGATGACAAAAAGATTGACCATGACTTTAGGTCATAGAGAAGAGAAATCTATTCTTGCATGTACAAAACCCTTGCTCTGCTCTACACAACAGTCCAGATGGAGGCTGTCATCTCGCCCACCTCCTGATAAAGAGTCAAAATACAGTGTTTTCCTGCCAAAAGGTTATTTCTTTTATCCTCAATTACCCTTGTTAAGAAACTGATTAGACTGATGGTGCGTGCTGATGGAATATCGTTGTTACGGTTGTTTTTAACACAATGAAGAATGCGTCAGGAATATGCGTCATATTTATTCAGTGCAAGTCCATTTGGATGGAGGGAATTAGAAGGGATTAGAAGGCTGGTAGATGACATTAAACTTAGTAAGCAGAAAACAGGAAAATGATGAGGGCCAAAACAAGGATATACATCTACATGCCACCAGGCAATAAATACTTCCCACCTCTGGAAAGGTTTCCATCATTTCAGTAGCGATTTCCGCTTGACGTCTGATTGTATCTGAGCATTTGAGGGTGACGGACCTTACTCAAGGTCCCAGCAATAAAGGCTTGGGGGCACTGGAGCTCAAACTTGGGACCTTTTGATCTGAGGTCCCAACAGACTGATCTACCCTTGCCTCAATGCAATCTATACAAACTCTGAAACCACAACCTGAGAAACAATGCCTAGAAACATAGGTAGGTAGGAATGCACCTCTGTCTTCACTTCTTCAGTGAATCTTCGTTCTCGTAGGGCTGTTTTCAGTTGACCAAACTGACGGAAGATCAGGACTATAGGCAGGATGCTTGCACATCTCAAAACAAAGAATCGAAAGAAGTGTCATACCTGCACAGCAGTGATCGGGGACACAGTAGCCTTGAAGGAAAACCGCTGATAAGCGCAGCTAACAAATGTTTTAATATAACTGGAGTGCGCATGATTTTTGAAACAAAGAGGTAACATTACAACACTAAGACACGTGTGACATGAGATGCACACACTGTGTGTGGGAAGCAGTTGTGTCCGTCCCTATCTTAAGGGAGCATGGATGGGTTCCGATGTTTTGCGACTGGATGTCAATCGCCATAAATGCTCCAAATAAAGGTTAAAGTTTTGATGCTTTGAGGTTTCTCGTCTACCGTGTGGAAGGCCCAGGTTCAATTACCAGCCGTTGCCCAAACCCAAGGTACTGGATGCTGATAAAATGCCAGGGTTGCATCAGGTAGGGGATTCGGCGTAAAACCTGCGCCATGTTATTGTGAGGATCAGATGGTATGCTGTGGTGACTCCTCGACTAACAACAACATTCAGCGTTATCTCAGCGTCAGAAGTCACTCCAACGTCACCGCAATGTCGTTACAACCAAATTAAAACAATCGTCCAACGTTATGGGTCCTGCTGGGTTAACTGTTTATAACGCTCTGATAAACAACGATGGTTCTAATATCCCTATATTCACTCCGTCTGACTCTGTCGGGTAAATGAAAATGTAGCATGTTGCCGCATATCCTTGAGTCATACTTGCGGATAGCGGAGCCGCTTCCAGAACAGGATACGCACGCTCGCTGTATTTCAACACCACCTGGTCGGATCATAACTTTCCCTGTGATGGGTTTTAATACCTTTATTTACTCTTTGCTGTCTGAGTGTAGTGCTATAACAATGAGATACAGCCACAGCCTCTGGTACTGCTTAGAGGGCGAGGAAAGAAAAGAGCCATTCGAAATGAGAGAACGTAAAGCGAGACTACAGGCAGAGAGAGTGAGAAAAAGCAGACGGTGATATTAGCCCTGCTGAGTGTGTTCTAACTGCCTAGCGAGGTAATCTTAGCAAACTGCTAACACACATCCCGCTAATGTGATTTATCAACAATGTGAAAGGAGTGCTACATTTTCACGGGAGAAAGCAAATGGAGCGTCTCATCTCAGCTCTGCTCAAAAGGATATCTAACACGTGGGGCGGAAAAATGGATTCGATTGTATAGTCGCCACCTTTATTGTCTAGCGCTGCCTTTTGCTCTGTTTGGTTATTTATTTTTTTAAAGTGATATGTTTAGCTTTTTTCTACATCACATGGACGATGGTGCCATAGCAAGGTGCATCGTTTTCATATTCAAAATCCGACACCGAATACGTCAAGGGCACGCGGAGCAGATGATGATTGTCAAATCAATATCAAGGAGCGTCAGGTCCGAGTGAAAAGTAAGATCAAACGCAGCTCCTGTCAGCTTTTAAATCAAGGAAGACATGACGAGGGTGCACGGAATGTCAATCTGTTTTTGGCACACGCACAGTATCATTTAGATCATGCGCTTGAAATGTAATGATGCTGCTCTGATTATCATTACAAAAAAAAACAAAAAAAAAAACATGGTTGATGATGACACAGCCTGCAAAGCCCAGAGGGAAGGTTATGTACTGGAGACTTTGTGTTTGATGCTGTGACACAAATCAGATCTTCACTTGCATACTGAAAGCCAGCATGATTCATAAGCTAGCCAGGGTTTTTTCCCCCCTTTTAAATTGCATCAAACTTTTAAAACTGGTATCAGATCGCCACAGGCGCGTAGTAGAAGGTAGACAGTGATGTTGTGTTGCTCTGTTGTTTCCTGACGCTCCTCTTGTCAAGCCCAGCAGTTGGTATACAAAAAAAAGACCATGAAAAACTGGTGGTGTTTCAGGCTTTTTTTTTTTCTTTCTTTCTTTAACAATGCATGACAGCCAGAAGCTTCTGGTTCTGATTTTGCCAACTTTCCCCAGTCGGTCCTTACCATGATTGACAGCTGAAGAGTTTTAGGTCTGTCACTGATCCATGTTGGCTAGATATAGTGGTAAAAGGATCAGGACCGGTATGGACCCACCTCTTAGACGACTCTTTTCCAGCTCAGACAAGCAGGCTAAAGTTCCAGCCTGACTACATTTCAGCAACTATACACAAACTAAACAAACTCCTGAAATTATAGGGAATTGGAAAAGGTAGTCATATCTTTTTTATTTTTGCATGGGGAACAAAGCCACCATCGTGTTTACACTGTTTTGATTTGCAGTATGCAACCTGAATCCGTATAATCTACTGTATTTTTCACTCCATAATCCGTAAATGCACATTATGCACTTACAGTGCTGTGCAAAAGTAATATATATATATATATATATATATATATATATATATATATATATATTTTTTTTTTTTTACTACAAATTTTTTTCTTTTTTTTGTGACTTTATTATTTTCGAACATCTGTACCTCAAAATTGAAAGTTACATAAAAGTTAAAGAAAGCAGCATATTATATAAGTGACATTTTAGAATAAATAAATATATATAATGCTGGGTTTTGCACGTAAAAAACAAAAAAAAAAAAAGAAAAGTCCTCCGAAGAACTGTGGGTGGTCCTGCAGGATGCGGAGTAAAACTTCCCTAAGCTAATTTCCCTCTAAAAGTGCACAAAATGTACCTGAGACTAAATCGTCCTCAAAGCATTGTCCCACCAAATACTGACATTGTTTCATTAATTACTGTTTACTTGGCTCTATATTTATATAGCATCTATGTGCATACACCTAAGACCTTTGTTCCACACTGTATGTTCCCTTTTTGTGGAAATTGATTTGACTTAATTGGGATTATTTGCCATATTTGGCTATTAATATTTGGGATTATTTGTTTTAGGCAAAAACATCTACCAAAAATCCAAAGTCCTACCAACCCTACCAGGCACTCAGAAGAGAAATGAAAAACTAAATGCATCCCATGTCTTAAAGGTTTGTCCATCCTTCCCTGTTTTTTTTTTTTTTTTTTTGAGTGAAAACATAAGGACATTATGGCGAACTTAACCAAGAGAGAAAGAAATTCAGTGAGATTCAACAGAGTAATCAAGGGTCTCTTATTCGTCTTGTTGGGCCATTGAAAAGACCAGGTCTCTCTTCAAAACCCTGTTATCTTCTGGGATTTCATGATAGAAATGAACGGACAAGGCTGCTTTTGTGCGCACAGAGACTACCTTCTTTTTTTTTAAATCCCCGAGCTGTTCTTTACCCCAGTTTTTCAGCTCCGTCTGGCCTTCACCTCTTCCATGTTCGACAGAGAAACGCACAAAGGCGGACAGCGGCGTCCTTCCCCCTTGTTCCATTCTGCTCGGCGAGCCGTAACCTGATCCAACTTTCCTCCTCTTCCATCTCTTCCATCACCTTACTCCAGCGCTCTACAGGTGTAATTAATATCTGTGCCGCGGCCGTCTCTTTCACTTTCTCTCCAGGGTCTCCGGTGTCCTCTCTGCTTTCGTCTGCCACGATAAGATGTCTACACGACTAAGAGCGAAAACTAATCCCGTACCGAATGCTCAGGCAATACAAAGAACCACCCGCGAGGGGGTTGATGGTAGATAGCGGGTGTGACGGGTAAATAATTGATTGGCAGCACTTCTTTTTTTTTTTTTAATCCGTAAATGAGACGTCCAGCAATGCTTTAGGCTCTCGTGTCACCCTATCCGGCCACCATTAAAATAACAAGATGGAGGATAATGATCCTAGTTTAAGATGTGGTTTTTGCGCTGGAATGGAGGGAGAGAGTGACAGAGAGGGAAAGTTACCAGGGGGCAGGTCGCGTTCCTCCCCAGGACGATATCCTGGTGATATTCACTCCGGTAGGTTCTTGGAAGAAGATCCGCACCTAGCCTGGTTGACGCTGATCGGCGCTTATCTCTGTGTCGTTACAATGCGCTGGACGCTCATCAAAGACGCGCACATTGAACAGGCCACTGCTATCTCGTACATTAATCTACTCCGTTTACATGCCTCCTGGTTTAAGTCGTCCGAGAACAAAACCAGCCATGGCTGAACAACCAAGGAATTATCAAAGCATCAGCACCTCCAGGTCTCTTTAATCACAGGTAGCTTTCAGTCAGCGAAGCAGAGAAATGGACCGAAACCAGGCGAAAGGAAGGAACGTAGAAAATCAAAACATTTTTTTTCAAGTCACCATAAAAGTTCTGGCAAATCTGTTGCTAACATAACAGAGCACCAGCCCATGACAATGTGCCATGGAGCCAAAAAAAAGTTTTTATGTGGGATGGGTGAGGGAGGAAACTATGGAACCCACAGCAAATTAACATGGTAGAACCATGGGAAACTCCACACGGACACGCTACAGTCCATTCCGAAGTGTTCTTCACAAGGTGCTCCTGCTCCGTTTTTCAGTGAATGTCAGTGAAGGGAACGTCCGCTTGACAAAACTCCACCCCCTGCACAGTCGTCACTTCCTTTGTGTGTTACCATGGCAACATAAGCATCTCGGATACCCGTTGCTGCCCCTGTGGAAATTTCACACTAAGGACATTAAATATTGAATATTTATTCAAACGAAAACTGATACCATTATAAAACATATACTATTGAAACTTGTAAATACATTATTGATTAATAATGATAATAATAATCATAATAATTGATTAAAGATGAATGGAGATATATTTCTTTTTCTTACTGATTCAAATTAAAATGATTGTGTCCTTTTATAATATGATGTCATTCTTGATAATAATAATAATAATAATAACAATAATAATAATAATAAATATATAAATCCTTATTTGAGCTCCATTCTTTTTTTCAATGAATTTTTCATTCCCTTTTTCGGTGAAGTGAAGACCTGATGTTCAGTTATTCCCTACACCATTCTCAGTTCCCTTTGAACTGAAATTTTTTCGCTCCCTGCGGTTTGGAATCGGACTTAATCTGGCTGAACACCCTGTATACTTTGCAGTGTACTTCAGGCCAATCGGACAGCACCTACAGTAACTTGGGATCAGGAACAGCTCTCTGTTTCGTCGTTCCTCCTGTACAGAGAAATAATTTAAAATGTAATTGCGCCTATTATAGTAAGTGCAGTAAGCATTTTGTTATTAATTATGAAGTAAATACAAATTTGAACCCCGGTGTGCACATATATGTGTGTTTGAAAGGGAGGAAGTCACCATATCTCCTGACCGCCGTGGTCACCGGGATGCACCGGCACCTCTGGTGATACATCACTACTGTAGCCTTGGGCATGGCAGTCGGGCTGAACACAATAAGCATCTGCTATCCAAAACCCTTTCCCATCTTCATCCATCAGAGGACGAGCGATGCGTAGGAAGCTGAGATCACCGTGAATAAAGATGTCTATTAACTGAATGAAGGATACTTCATAAAGCGGCGTGACCTCGGAGAGGTCACGTGATGTCAGTCGAGGAACGCCACTGGCAAAACGTGATAGGCTCTAGGCCTGCCCGTCCCTGCCCTCCTCACTAATACATTAACCATCATGCATCCTGCTCGGCCTCTAATGAAAGCATAAGGCCTCATCAGTCACTCAAGAGCGCAAGGCAAATGGAAATTCAGTCATCCTCAGGAAAGACACACACACACGCTTCGGCAGGCGTGTGCACGCACCCGCACATGACTAATCATCATCGCTGCCCACGGTGGAGCAATAACATATTAATATTCACTATAAAACCATTACGGATTTTTTTAAAAAAACGTCCTCTCCCAAGGAAACCACCGTCGTTTCTGTGTTTCCGCACCAGATCGAGATAGAAAAATCGAATATCCGTCTGCGGGAATCAGTGAACCTTGTTTATTTAGTTTATATCACTATTTATAATGCAAATGTGCAACTCATCATCTTTTACATTTGTTTATATTGAAATGGTTTTTGCAAGCTGTTCTAATGTTAGTTGTATAAAAAAAAAACACACAATCTGGATTAGTTTGGATTAGTTTGCGCTCAGGGAAACTAAACACAGAAAAATAAAACCATGAACACAGATGGCCATGTTAAATATACAGTAGAGGCCTCTCCAGAGACGCCTATTAACTGTATTAGCTTCAGTCCAGGGTCTGTTGGACTGAACGCAGTGGAAACGCAATTACACATTACTGTACTTTACAAACGAGGCAAATTCTATGATGAATTGTTTGAAATATATATTAAATGCGTTTCATTATTCATGCCCTATATTCACTTATACTGTTATTTTCAAATTGTTCTTTTATTTACAATATTACAATGATATTGTTACAATGATATTGATATTGTTGTATCTAGAACCAAAGTGGCTGATTTTTTTTTTGTGTATGTACTATATACAAGGGGCGTTCAAGTCAAACCGGGACTTGCCAATGTGATTGACATTTACAGAAGTCTTCAGTGATGAAAAACGTGCAAACATTTTAAAGAAGGCCATACGTATTCCTCATACAGTCCTGACCTGACAAGACATTTCCTCATGTTTGGGAGTTTCTGGGAGGCCGGCGTTTCAGTCCGATCATGGCTCCGGCGTACTGAGAAAAAAAAACTCTACTAGTGAAACGCTGAGACAATTGCATTCTAGATTACTGTATATAGAGAAATAAAATATTGTGCTTTTATTCTGCGCAATCAAAAGTCCCGGTTTAACTCGAACAGACCTATAATTCTAGCTCTAGATGTGTGGGTTGTAATTGAATACCCCATTTCCCTGCCCAGAGATTCTGTAAATGTAGCGCTAATGTTAAAATAAAGTACGAGGTGTTTCTTCACCACTCGTGCTCGTTGTTTGCAGCACCCTGTGGGACACCCCCCTGTCTCGGCGCAAAGCTTTCATCTCGAGTTCAGATGATAAAAACAGAAGGCATGCGGAAGAAAAATATTCATTACTGCCTTATGCTAATTCTGGATATACTCTCTGTCTCTCTTGCTGTTTTGCTCTCAGGGCTTCTTCCGCCGGAGTATCCAGAAGAACATGGTGTACACATGTCACAGGGACAAGAACTGCATTATCAACAAGGTGACGCGGAACCGCTGCCAGTACTGCCGTCTGCAGAAATGCTTCGCTGTCGGAATGTCTAAAGAGTGTGAGTGCTATGAATTGTGCAAACTAGCGCACACACACACACACACACACACACACAATATTCTGATGTACTGTATGTCCCAGAATGTCTTGAGTTCAGATAAAAATAATATTATGAAATAGATCAAATGTTTAAAATCAGCCAGTTAAAACAGCACCACATACACAGTCATTATCAGTTAGCGAAATATTTTACCTTCTACCGCTGTTGCATTGAACCTCCAGGTTCCCGGTTCGATTCCCGCCTCGGATCTGCGTTTGCATGTTCTTACGGTTCTCGGTGGGTTTCCAACTTGTACTCTGGTTTTCTCCCATTGGACTTCCTAAAATGCCTGTAGTGTGTGAATGAGTGTGTGCCCTGCAATGGATTGGCACTGCGTTCAGGGTGTACCGCACCTTGTGCCCTCGGATAGGCTCCAGGCCCCGGCGACCTTGTATACAGGATAAACAGGTATAGACGGCGACTAAGTGAGTTTACTTTCGTCACTTTTTATTGTCT
Organism: Clarias magur; assembly: GCA_013621035.1. NCBI lineage: Eukaryota > Metazoa > Chordata > Actinopteri > Siluriformes > Clariidae > Clarias > Clarias magur. Next base: position 2,991,595 of record QNUK01000007.1, on the reverse strand, counting down.
TTTCCGTTTTTTTACTCAAACTTTTTAATTATAGCCATGCATGGAAACTTCTTTTTTTTTTTTTTTTTGCTATATTCAGTGTTTTTTGCATAGGCTCAAGTGACTGGCACTGTTGCCGTTGCAGCATTTTCTTTTGTAAAGATAACATCAAGATCAGCAGTTTCCTGAATGGGTGAAATGGCATTTGCAAGATAAAACTGTAGATACCTTTCAGATATGAGTCTATTTTTTTATTTTATTTTTTGCCTTTAAGCACTTTCACTACTGATAACTCACTCACTGGCACTCGGATCCTGATGCATCCTTCTACAGTAGATGCACCACTTTACGTGCTTGCTCCTTTAATTTAATAAATATTGTTTCCTAACCTGCTTCATCAGACAGCACAAAGGAAACTGGAAATAATAATAATAATAAAAAAATATGATTAACACTATCGTGGCACATCAGGACACCGCAGATTCGCCCGTTGCTCCTGTAGTACCCTTGAAATAGGGCACTTGGGCTAGTGAATGCATCATTGCGCCGTCTGCATCCTAGCGCTCCCGTCGCCTTGTTCTCACACATCGGAGTGCTTTGCATTTCACACGTTATTGGAGCACGTCGATTGCATCAGCGTTTATGGCTCCAGGTCCACTTCATGCTCCATTTGCCGTGAGAGAGGAGGTGATTCTTAGCCGCACGCTTTTCCGGGACAAAAGAACAATCCAGACGGTGATTTCTTAAACATTCATCCCACTCTCCTTTCTTTATTCCATCTACTGTATAAATGAGCAGAGGCTGTGAAGCTGTTGTGCTGCTGGGGAACTCGAAAAAGTTTATGAGCGCTCATGTATAGCAAAATATAGATGTTAATTTAAACACGACAGATTTTTGTTTTCCCCCTATTGTGACTTCGTTGTTGTTCAGCACTGGCTCATTTACATATAAAAGACACTGAAATGGCACATTTGGAGAAGGAGTGAAATAAGGGGATTTTTGAGGTATAAAAAAAAAAGCATTTTCTGAGGAGGATGCCAGCTGGAGCCAAATGGCGTTCGAGTCAAACAGGGACTTGTTGTCTTAAGAGCAGGAGAAAACTGTGCGTCCTGTTAGACATGTTGAATTGCAGGATAAAGCGGTATAGATGGCGGATTGCGTGTTAAGCAAAATGGCATGCAACAGTGTTGGTGCAGATTTCCCGTGAATTAATACATAAAAGCGATTGACATTTACGGAAGACTTCGAGCACAGTGCCGTGATGAGATCCTTAGCCGCAGTAAAACATTTGAATAGTGCGAACGTTTTAAAAAAGGCCGTACGTCAGTGAATGATGATCCGTGCTGAGGTGGCTCGGAGACATCAGCTGCAGTCTGCAGTCGTTCCGGTGAACCTTCAGCCAGTGGAATGCCAAATCATTGATATGTTTGTGTCACAAAAACTTAAGGAAGTGACGCATGCATCTGTGCACATTACAGGAACTCGGCTGGGAGTCCTGACTTCGCTCCAAGCCTTTTCAACATGTTCGGGCCATTAAAGTGGTTCTTTGGAGGCCAGGAAGCAGGCAGTACGATCATGGCTCTGGGTTACTGAGAAAACTTTCTACCTTGATGGTATCCAAGCACTAGTGAAACACTACTGCACCTCGATAAGTGCATTAGTGTTGCCTGGGATTATATAGAGAAATAAAGGGAGTTTTTAACTCTCATAACTGTGTTCTGTTATTCTGCACAATCAAAAGTCCCGGTTTGACTTGAACATAGTTTGTCAGTCTGAGAAGACTCTTTACAATAGTAGTGACATTTTATACTATATTTTTTTACTCAACATACTTTATTTTAACGTAGGTTTGTTTTATTTTTGTGTGAAACGTAATCACATGTAAAATAACCGCAGTTTCAAATCTGTTCGTTAAACCGGTTCATAATTTTTGCAAGAACTTAGACTAGCTAAATAAATAAAAAATTCACATTGTGTATAGTAATAATGTATGTTGCAGTGTCAAATTAGTTATAAGCACACTACTGATTTTTATTTCTTTTTTCAAAACCTAATTTTTCTTTATTTGTTCATCAAAGACATGCAGTGGATTTTTCCAAGCGACATATATTACTTTTATTAACCTTATTCATAATATACAATAGCAAAGCACTATACTGTATGTCTGCACATACTCATGCATTTGAATATGGTCAGGTAAAAAAGTTAAAAAAGAAAAAAATTCAAGCAAGTCTAAAGAAATGGAAGAATTATATAATCATAGTGAAATATATTAAACATTTTGTTATATAGGTTTATTATGTCTGCATTATTATGTACAAGACCATTCCCTACACAGATACAGATATTAATGAATAAATAACATTACAGAAAAATATTTGCATGTCAGTAAAGAAAGCGACATATTACATGACAGACCAGTTTTCAGATATATATATTATATATATATATATATTATCCTTCCTAAATCCTCAATATATGAAGCATAGAAATGTAAACCCTGTTGTAAGTTTTATTGAACTCTAATATACTGTGTACAAGAGATAGAGACAAGCAAGACAAACAAACAAAAAAAGGGGGATTTTTTAATAATTCTGTCAGTTTAGCCATATGTCACTGCACGTCTCAAGGAAAGCTAAAACAGGTAATGTTATTTTTAGGCCAAGGAGCCTTAAGGAAGATGTCAGCATCTGGCAGTCACCTGGTGAGAATCACTCCTCTGGGTGATGCTGGAGAATCATTAGGACACAAAGGTAGCTGTATCTCTCTCTCTCTCTCTCTCTCTTGCTCTTGTTTATGCTATCTCAGGTTTTTCAGATCTTTGAGCCTAGGGATGGAGAGAGAAGGAGGGGGAGAGGAGAGGAGAGGAGGGGGAAAATGCAGAATGCAGCTGGCTGTGTTTAGATCCCAGGAGGGAAAATGGCTCGGGTCTGGTTGTCCTGGTGCTTCTCTCCTCATGAACATTCACCAGTCATTCTTCTGTCCTGTTTCGCCTCCCCCCCTACCCCACATTCACTCTGCGCAGGAATGATATCCATGGCCCTCACACACTTCTGCACAGTCTGTCACCACTTCACTGCCAGTGTGTATTTGTGTCAAGAGCAGGGGAGAAATATTGTGTTTATTTCCCGGGGCATCTGTTGCGATAGAGGGTCGCATGCTGCACAGATGGCCGGCCTGGACGGGAACATCATCGAAGCATGCCGTTAACATAACCATCTCTCTCTCTCTCTCTCTCTCCCTTATACACACATACACACACACACTTATGCAAAGAATGCTCCTGAGCAGAAATCAAGGCAGAAAACTGAAACAGGGATGGCTGGTGGGTCATTAAAAGGCATCGTATAAATGAATTAAACAAATACTTGAAGATTGTTATAGCTTCTAAAACATATGTTTTAGAAGAAAGGATTTGATTTTGTTCACAAAAACGTGATAAACCTAATTAGTATAATTGTGTAGTACAGTCTGGACAACATTATCAGATAATGTTGTTTAAAAAAAAATATAAGACTATGCCGATTTAATTAACAAAATTATAAAATTGAATTTTTACCACAATGATGTTAAATTTTCAAATCTGATTGATCAGAAAAGTTTAAACCATGCTCTCTGACAGCATCCTTGACTGTATTTCTAGCTACAAGGCAAATCACAGGTTTATATTAACGCTCTTGTTCGAATGCATTATAGTACCTGGTCAAACAACTTACCCATGAATCTACATGTGTAAGTACATTTTTATATTTAAAAAATATATTTATATTTTTTCAAGTAGCTTGCACTATCACAGCTTTTTAGCACTCTTAGAAAAATATGTAACTGTCACTTTTCTGCCGGAGAGAGGAAATTGTGTTTCAGTTTCATTGTAAATTGACAAGCTGCATTTTTGTCCTTTGTAATCTATTAAAGTGAAAGGGAAAAAAAGAGAGTCTCATGAGGGAGTGTAGCTTTGTAGCATAAGTGGAACAGGAAATAACTTGTTTCATGAATATTACAAAACATTAAATGTAGCTATTAGTGAATAAAAATACAATGTCCTTCTTTCAACCTCATAATGAAAAAAGAAGTGAAAAGATGTCTTTGAGTCAATAATAATAATCCACATACCCCAGAATATGCCTCTTCCAAATGGTTGAGATGGCCCTTTGTGGTAAAAGCATAATTAAACATAGGTGTCACATAAAATACTAACATGCACAAATGTTTTTGGCCATCACGACCTCTTTATTTCTCATGGTAGCCTATAAAACACATTAGACACAGGGGCATTTGTGGATTGTTTTTTTAAAAAAAGCCTACCTAAACCGAATTAGTAGAGATGGCTCAGCCAAGTTAAGTTCAAGACAGCGAAATATTTAAGTTAAGCCAATATACAGTATACACCTATGTTTAATCATGCTTTTACCACAAAGAGGCATCTCTATTGGAAGAGTCATATTCTGGGGTATGTGTATTATATATGTAATCAGAACTCTCTGATATGTTCTGTTCCTTCCTTAATCACACACAAAACTTAAATAACAATCTTAGCTCAACCATAACTGCAACATTTTCTATTATTCAGCGTTAGTTGTGGGGAATTTTTCATCAGATCATTAATCATCAACCAATTTGACTTTTGGACTAGAAGAAATCCTGAAGAAGGCACATATGGCACATTACCCTTGTACTGTATTAATAAGACATATTGTCTTATCTAGACACGGAAGTGTTCTCCATATACCGAATAATTTCTTCAAGAGAGCCTCCGAAATAGAAAACAAAGCCCCTGAGCCCCTTCTCACGTCCCCTAGCTTTTTATTTGTACATGTTAAGCATTGCTCAATAAAAGAGCCGATTAAGCTGATAATAGCTGCTAGATTAAGCAGAAAGAAATGACACATTACGAGTACATTTTGTCTGAGAGAGAGAGAGAGAGAGAGAGAGAGACACACTCCCACAGGTAGGATCCTCTGCTGGATTTATTTCCTCTTGCAGAGAAGAGTATTAAATGTCATTTATTTAATAGTGCTCCGTGCTTTGTGTGATGAAAGGGAGTTTTGGCTGTTAAACTGCATAGAAGCTTATTGGGTAAAAAAAAACTGAATAGTCTTCTCTGAATCACATTTTCTGCTGATAGGGAAGGTTTATCCGAAAATGAGCATGAAAAAACACCCTTACATGATGCTTATACTGTAAGTTTCACTACACTAACGAGAACAACTTGAATGTGGGCTGGTAAAATGCACCTGCTTAGACATGTTCCAAAAGTTACTCAACTTTTGCAAGCTGTACTTGTATCATGGAGAAACATTTGAGATCAAATTCAACCTCAGCAGGCATTTCTTCATGGATTCTGTTAAAAATACAAACAGTTACCCGGACACACACGCAAGTCACACTTAGAAGCTATTTCACGATCAATGTCAAATACTGTATATTCCTCGGCCATAACAAGTTTATGAAACATGGAAGTGACCAATCTTGCTTCCCAAAAAATTTAAACTTCAGCTATTTTGGAGAGATGATTTTATATGCGCCCCCAAAATGAGCATCAGCGTTATACTGTCTCGCTTCAAACAATAATCATTTAAAATGTTTCATAATATAATTTTTCATATTTCAGTTTCTAGAAGTATATGACCTATAAAAATTGTTGCTTAAATCAAAACATTCTGTCGAAAATTAAGGATGTTTTTCAATAAATTACAAAATTAGACACACACCTAAGGTTATGTGGCCATAAACCATAGAAATCTATATTTTATTCCGTTAAAAATGTTTTTTGTAATCTGTCTGATAATTATTATTAACATATTAAAATATACCGTCAAAATTTTATTGAGAGATGGTTTTAAAAAAAATATGTAAAAAGCAAAAATTCTGTAGTGTCCGTAACTATGTCAAATTCATGTTGCAGTATCCTAACAGTTTTGCTGGTTAGAATAATACACTTTTTCAGGTTTATGTCATGTTTTCATGTGAAATGACAGTTAATATTGTTGAAAGATTTTTTTTTTTTAAAGAAAAAAAAAGTTATGGACACTACATACTAGGGCATGAAACTGTATTTAGCAAATGTGTTTCTTTTTATCTGATAAAAATATATATGTGTATGCATATTTACAAAAAACTAAATATGGATTGGGAGATAAAAAACATTATGGTTAAGTATAATGGAAAATGGTATGATGCTGAAAATATGAAAATTCACTTTTTTACCTAGTTGAGACACTTTTAGCACTAATACGATGTTTTGGCTGAGTACATTAGCTTGTTTTTCATATGCACAGTTGCTCTATGTAGTGGCTGTACACAATTTGTGAGTGAGGCTCAAATTGACCTCGGAAGAGTAAGACTGAAACAAAACTGAAACAATGCTTAAAGGCAGTGTACGGAAGAGGATTATGGCCATCTTATAATCTAATAATTATTTATTAAAATTCCATTTATTTCAAGACACAAAGCCATAATAAAAGATATTACTCAGACAGCCTTTGCAAATTTAATACTTGCCCTTCGGATGTACTAATTTGCTCAAACAGTTGCCGTTCCCAGTGTGGCAAGCACGCATCATGGAAGACGTGCCGTTCTGACACGCAACCCCTTTGTAGACCCTGTTAGTAAAGCAGCTTGCGTGTTCTCAAGTGTGTTCGAGCAGTCAGTTGCTAAATCAGGGTCTCTGTGCATCTTTGTAAATGTCAGGGCGATCATAGCAAGAACACTTGAAATACAAGAAAGACAAGTCATATAAACGTGTGCTTATTAACTCTGTGACTAGTATACCAATTAGAGCATTATTGGAGGCACTTAATTAGACTTTGAAAACCACTTTGGTCCTTTATTTATGCCTTAATGAGCACAACTGTTTTTGGTTGAGGTGTGTGACGTGGACGTGATTAATCCACGTTCAAGAACCTCGTTAACGGCTGACAGAAGTGGAACCTGATTGTGCTTGTGTAATGCATTGGTCCAGGGGTTCGCCATGCCGTGCCTTTTGAGATGCTTTCCTGTTCATCGTGGTTGGAAAGACTAGTCATTCCTCACACTCTCTTCTTTGTTGTGCTTTTAATTTTTTCACATAATTCTCTGTAAACTCTAGATGCTTTGGGGTATGTAAATTGCAGGAGATTTTGAATCATATTAATTATACAGTATACATGGATACATACACGTGCAAAAGTTGAGACTCGAGAGTCCAGGGCATGTTGTGTTCAGATCATGCGTAGGATTAAGAGAGCCTCTGTGCTACTGATAGTGGCATTTACCACACTGACACCTGCTGCTGTAAACGTGTCAGCTTCAAGTGGCTGTTAAGTCAGTCTGTTAGATCCCTATCACGCTGTAATCTCTGAAGCGTGCTGCCCAATGGCTCAACCACGTAAAGAGCAAAGCCCCTAAATCCATTCAACTGCCTTCTCGGACCGGGGAGCAGAAAGAATTCTGTTCTTTAATGCATAAGGCACATTAACTTAGACAAAGTGCTTATGGTTTAAAACAGGCCATGATGTAGGATATTGTCTGTATGTCCAACATATACCGAGTGTAATCTCATTGTCTTGCTTTCTCTGCTCTCCATCTTCTTCAATGTGTTTTGTCCTCATTTGTCTTTTTCTTTTTTTTTCCTGGAGGCCTGAATGCTTTGCTGCATTGATCCTAACAAACATCAGAGTGTCCCCGCTGTTGTGTTTCTGTGTGTTAGTGGCTGTGATCAGAGACTCATGAGGCCTTTTTCAACTACAGCAAATAGAGCAAGGCTACCACTGATCTGTGGACCGTACATGCCAACTCTGATCTACCCACCATCTGAAAACACAAAGCCCTCCTTTATGTCGTTGCTTACCCTCTTTACTTATTTGTCTGTTTTTCACATGAAGCGGTAAACCGGATTAGCTAGACAAACAAATTATATAAAATCTTACCAGTGTCAATTAAAATACTCCACTTTAAGAGTTTTATTTATTTATTTTTGATATGTAGATTTATGATTGTAAAGCTTCAGGCTTTAATTACACAGTGTTTCCAATTATGCAGGAACCATGAACCCTTTAGAAGGTAACAGCCAAAATCCCAAATAATTTGGTTTTGCCGGTGCCCAAAGCCTGCGTGATGGAGGAGTTTAATACTTTAAATATATAAATGACTAATTGTCTCATTTGTTCTAAAACTAGCATGCTTTTTTTATTGTAATAATTAGTAAAACTATATTAGTGAACGAAACATGAAAGGGTGAAATCTGCATAAAATTACACTACACAGCAAAACACCATCTAATAATCGTGCATAAAATACAAATTAAACCAGAAACAACACAAAAAAAGGGGTAAAAAAAGGAAAAATGTTGGGAAAAGTTCCAGAGATAAAGTAAGGTCTAGTTTAGGAGATTGTAGCCTCAGTTTAAGTAAATTAGTGCTAAATTGTGTGCGCAAACTGATAAGATTCATGTGTAGATGTGGGTGATTTTAAATAGAATAACTGGAGAACTTGGGAAAGAAAAGCAGATCTACTGTATCTGCTTTTATATACAACTGATCTTGATAGTCTTGGAAAGGTTCCACGTGCATGTGTGCTTTTCTTCATATTAAGTGATGTAGAATACATTGAATTAAAGAAATGGGAACAAATGTTTTACTGTGACAGGCTCCAAAGTGCCTAAAAGTATCATTTAGAAACAACCTCAGTAGTGACCTCATTTCCCCTCTCGTCTGGTCTAACCACTCAGCATTCAGTATCACCTGCTCACTCGTTACCCACTACTGTAGTTCATGCCTTCATTAAGATGTTTTTTTTTTTAATGCTTGAATGATTCATAGGTAACTGTGTGGTTTAACACACAAAAAAGATTTCTTGAAACTGGTCAGGTACAGGGACTTGACTGAAAACAAGAGACAAAAACTTGTCAGAACAAAAAAAAAAAAGCAAGGGTTGGCTCACGACAAAAGTCTTGCACAGTATTGTATAAAAACTAAATAATTTCCAAAATATAAGACATTAGTGTGTGTAGTAGTGATGGGTCGTTCATGAACGATTCACTCTTTTTGAACGAGTGTTTAAAGTGACTCTCTGAAGAACGAGTAGTCTCGGAGAGTGATTTGTCCATGTTCTACTGGCCGCGCGTGCGCAAATCATCACAAAACCTCCGTAGGTTATGTACAGGAAACAGAAATGAGTCGTTACCTTTGAGTCTTCAAATCATTCTGAATCGTTCGTTTTTTGTCACGTGACTCCCATAGACGCTATGCAGTGCAATAGATTCAAAAGAACGAACGACTCAGACTAGAAGATATGTGAGGTGAACTGCTCATTCCGTTTATCGTAATACGTCCGTAGCTGTATTGTAATATTTTCATTACTGGAACTATAGCCAAAATTTGTGTTTGTAGACGTGTTGGGGGTCTGTTTATTGAAAATGTAACATTTTATTCCATTTCTGAACAAAATAATGTAATTAACAAAATAACTAACGAGATTCAAAAGACAGAGTCACTAAAATGTTCCAAACTTCCCATCACTAGTGTGTATTCTGTTGACAAGATTCAGAACTGTAAAGAACTGCAGGTGGGTTTTTTTGTTTTTTTTTTTCATTTCTGTCAAGTTTTTCTTTTTGACAGTCCAGTCCCTGTACTGTAAAACAAGTGAGCAGATGATGCAGAATGATGAGTGGTTAATTTTTTCACAACAAAAGAAGAAGAAAATGTTACATGGATATGTTTGTATATAAAGTGTGTTATAAAGTATAAGAGGAACAGGTTAAGTAAGAGGTGTGTAGAAATGTGGAACTGATGTCATCGAGGTGGGTAATTAGCTGAGAAGCCACCCGAAACAGACCAGCAGGAGGGTTCATTCATTATGCATGTAAAGTAAACTACAGTGTTGTTTTGAGCATTCATCCTCTACAGTCTCGGTCACCTTTCTACAGATTACGTTGAGGAAAAAAAAAGTTCACCAGTTATACAGTAAGTTCTTGTAAAATATTTTTTAGACCCTTTAGGACTGAGTAAATCAAAGCAAGTACTGGTGTGGATTTGTGGAACTTAATAACCGCACAGATTTGCCTTGTTTTCGAGTATTTATGCAGTTGTGTAACAGCCCTGAAGGTAGAATAAATGCAATAAGGCCACGCAAATATAAATCATAAATACAGAGTTGCTAATATTGGATTAACCAAGGTATATACTGTATGATTTTTTAGGCCTTGCTAAGGAGGTGTCAGAAAACTACACGTTTTTGTAGTCAGGTCTGAAACTATACCTCAACTATTTATATAATTTATGTTCTGCTCAACTTTTTGGTATGGGAAATTTAAACCACTATATCTTATTGAAAAATGTGTTGTCTTTAACCTGATTCAGCCATTTATACCGTTTGGTTGAGATATGCTATGCTAAAAAAATCACTAGGTGCTGCTGCCTTTAAATAGTCTTTTTAAATGATTTATAGTATACAAAGAGAAATAAAGTGGCCGAAACATTTGTGCTGTTGCACCACACAGTAACACAAAGTTTTTTGTTTGTTTATTTGGTATTTGTAAATATGTGGAGCTTTGAAGTGGCTTTTACCATGAAATAACATCTCAACCATTTGGAAGAGGACTATATTGGTTCTTTTTGCGGCAAGAAAAAAAAAGAGGTCTTTTTGGACTATAAAAGACTTGCATTTGCAAGGTGTTGAGTTTACAACACCTTATCTTGTCAGCCATTAGAAAGCATAAGAATGAGCTGCTTATTATTAAATCGCAATCACACCAGACTTTTCTCCCTCTGTCTGCTATGGTATTCTTGTTAGCCGTGCTAGCTCCTCTGAATATACATGCCTTCATCCAAATTACTGTCCACACATAAATGCATTTGCTGTATAAATATTAATGATCGTGTTAGAACCTTAGGGCAGGTGCATGGGGAAGCCTCTGTGAGTCAATTCTTCTTTCTCTGAGATCATTGGGGAATTGCAGCGGCCTTTGAATTTCCTAAGACATGCATGGTTGAGTAATGTTTTTTTCCCCAGCTAGGACTGATCTCTGGCCTATCGTACCACATCTCGTCTCCTGCATCTCCTCCAAGGTTTAATGAAATCGGATGGTCCCCAGACGCCCCCCTGCACAGCACCAGGTGTTCTCTGCTTAATGATGTCGTATAGCTTGTCCGGCTCCATAAGCCTCGTCTGTATTAATCATGAGAAGACTATCTGCATGACTAATACAGAAGGTGAGAGATTCACTCTCTTGCTCCATTGGTCCCGGCGAGAGCCATGCCAATGAGAAGATAAAGCCTCAAGGCCTCGATGGAAGACTTAACGTCCATCACGTCTGAGTGACCCTCCTTTAGATAAGCTAGTCTGAAATCTGCTTTGATTGACCTCCTTTTGTTCAGCGCTTGCAAACCGTGGTGTGTTTTCATTGACCTCAGTGGTTATGGAGATTTTCAAGGCTTTGTCTCTTATGATCTCTAATAAGCTTGGACACAGTGATGGCACACAGGAGCACCTGCATCGATAGTGGAAAATGCTTTCTAGGTTTATTTATTTATTTATTTTTTGTACCAGAAAAAGGCATTTTTCTGCTTGTAAGGTATCATATTTTAAGAAATCAATAATCAATAGTTGTGTAGGCTGACTTGTCCCAAAATGCCAAAATGTATGTTATTGCTATAATGTGATGATGTTTTACATAATTTACATTAAATTGTATTTCATTTATCAATTTAGTTAGCGATTTGCACAGTGACGCCTTTTTTTATGTCTGTTTGTACTAAATTATAGTCCAAGTAGTTAAAACGATAAAGCAACTTTATGTTCATAAACTAAAAGATAAAGATACTGCATAGGCCCACTGATCATTTATTCCTGATTTCTTTTGCAGCTGTGCGGAACGACAGGAATAAAAAGAAGAAAGAAAGTCCGAAGCCGGAGCTGACGGAAACCTACGAGCTCACGGCTGAGCTAGAGGCCATCATTGAAAAGATCCGGAGGGCTCACCAGGAGACATTCCCATCCCTCTGCCAGCTGGGCAAATACACCACGGTGAGAATTCACCTCTAACACACACACACAGGCCATACAGCAAATCACAATGGGATGGAATGCATCAAATGCCAAATATATTTGATCTATGGGGATCTCACTCAAGGATTCATTTAATCTAAATAAATGAGCGTTCTCTGTCATTCCTGCAATTTATGTTTAAGCTCAAGAGAGAAATGCAGAGTTGAAGAGTTGAACAGGAAACAAGACCATTGAGCCTCAGCTCAAGAAGTTAATAATTGTTTGAAATTAAATGTGGGTGTATCGAGTACATGCGTCAAGAAACTGATGAAATATGTGCAAGAAAAGTGACATAAAGCGGAAAGGAGTTCATATTATTTGAATGTTTAAATGCATCGGCAACAATCTAATACAGTATGAAACAGCTTAACTATAGGAAGATAATAATAATCATCATAATTCTATTAAAAAAAATTTTTTTTAAACATATCATTTTCCAAGATATAATTTTGATTAACTTTAGTGTCATTTAAATGGTAAATTTATTTCTTTAATACATAGAAAACATAGAAATATAGATTTCTAAACGTAGAAATAGCCTTTTACAAATTTAATACCTGCCTTTTGATTGTTCAGGCTAATTAAATCGCACTATGTGTGCATTGTCACAGCCCTGTATTTTATACCTTTAGTTAGAAATATAACAAATTGTACTGTACATTAGTTAAAGCAAACGTCTAAAACATGCTATTCTGCATATATGAAAGACATAATCCTTTGTTTGGAAAGCAGTTCCTTTTTTGTTGTAGAGGGTCAAACATTTGCATCTTTTACATTTACACTTCATTATTTTTAATCAGGGTCTCTATGTCTAAACATATTTTGACTTGTTCTAACAGTCTGCCAGCTTTTGTAATCAACCATACCATTTTAAATGGCCATTACAATGGAGCGTTTCAGTATGAAATAAATTTTCAAGCATAAAGTCAATTTAATACATGCATGGACATACCAAAAAACTTTATATGACCCTGATTGAGTCATGGTTTTAAAAGGCTGGTGTGGAAGAACTGGCCTGACCTGGCCCCCAGTGAATACCTTTGAGATCATTTGGAAAACCAGCTGCACCCCAGGTCTCCTCACCCAACATCATAAAGCATATATGGCTGAAGACTGTGTGGCTAGATGTTGTGGTATTTGTAAATCAAGCTGATGAAATGTCATCTGTACACTGAGCAGGGTCAAATCAAAACGGCTCAACCCTGTTTGATACGGGCCTTATGCGGTAATAGTTAGCGCAGCTGGAACAGCGGTAATCGATGGCGCACACTCCATTCTAAATCTTACTCTAATACACAGTGCTCTATTGTGAGTGCTGTCTTTAGCAAATCCCTGCAAGTTATTCAATAACTCGCATTCCTCCTTACTTCGTGCTGTTTTTTTCCGCTCCAAGCCTTTTTAGTTCGGTATCTGCAAATAAAACACTTTGGATGATCAGTGAAAATCAATATCAGTGAATTAAGATTAGACAGTCCCTCGCAGAGCCCGTTTGAACGTTTGCAGTGCGAAGGAGGCTGATTAACGTTACATTTGAAGGCAGTGTGACAAGCTACTTGATGTTCAAGAACTTGATTAGGTGTCCGTTGTCAATACCAGTGATGAAGATGCCTCCAGTGTGCATCAGTCATGGCTTCAGTGTGGAGCTAAGAACATCTCATGAGTAATGCACACAGCACAGGCTGAATCCTTACAGATGGTATGAGCACACAAAGTGTTGATGCACCTATTCTTGCACTGTGTACAGAAATAGCCTTCATATTTTATACATAGGCTAGGAGGCATGGTGGCTTAGGGGTTAGTTCTGTTGCCTCATACCTGACAGGGTGAGGGGTTCAAATCTTGCCTCAGTTCTGTGCAGTGTAGTTTGCATGTTCTCCCTGAGCTTTATAGTTTCCCTCCAGGTTTTTCCCATAGTGGGATTCCTCAGCAACATAATTTCCCCTACAACAATGACGCTGTTCTGAACTTGGATGGATAGGCAACAAATTCGTCCAATTTCTTTGCATTTCTCTCACCATCACTGCCACTTAGAACACGCCCCATAACATGATGCTGCCACCATCATGCTACATCATAGAGATGGTTTTACTAGTTGATGACCCACGTGTGGCTTTTGCCTCATACTCAGCAAAAGATGGCTTCAGTCTTGTCCATCTACCATGAAGGCAAGGTTGATGAAGTATTTCTACTGAAGTATTCTCTTCAGTATATTTAAGAAAAGGATCTGGCGTTTCCATTCCAATACTTGTTTGTATGATTATCAGATTGTGGGTTGTATAGAGACAAAACAGAGACATGAGAACCATCACACACGACTGTCAAATATGAATGCTTTGTCACAGACCTCAGATATGTGCAGCTGGAAATGACAGTCAGGCCTAAACAATCCTTTCTCTCCCAATCATTTTTTTTTTTTCGGTCTGAGCAAATATCTGAAACAATAAAACCAGACAGCACATTGGAACCTGCTGGCTTGGTTCTCTGAGAATGAGTAGTGGACCAGAGCGTCAGGGAGCTACTGGGGAAAGTACAATACTATAAATCAAACACAGGCAGAACTGACTTGACTGGCAACATTCATCATCAAATTGATCTAAAGCTCTGAGCAATGCTGACCCATACACGACCTCTGAGTAGTGAAAGACACGGCACCATGCCTCTGACAGTTGCCTTTGGGGAACAACCACTAACGCTGGCTCACCGAGAAAGGGCTGGAGTTTAATGAAACCGTCTTAAATCTAGTGGTACATTCAGCAGAGACATGCTACATGGTAAATAGAAATATAGATCACTTTTTAGATATACAGAGCACTTTGATGAGAAAGCAGGAATGTAAAAGGAATCAGGTTGATTGATGGCCTGATTGTGGGTTGAGTAGGAAAGAGAGCATAGAGCATAGTAGTCGGCTTGCTTAAGGATACATTGAACACAGCATGGGGTTCCTATGATTGACGGCCTAAGTATATTTATACTGTAGTTGCCAGCCAAATAGATGTACAGTAGCATTCACCAACCTGTTTTCTTGTGGTGGTTCCAAAAACAACTCAACTAAAAGAATCACAACTTAATTTTGTCAAAACATGATTGTAAATTATATTTGTTTCCGGAAAATAGACTATTTCGGTCTGTTTTCTAGAAATGTTTCCTAGCAAACTCTGATGTTTTTTGCCCCCCGAGACAAAACACAAACGTGCTCAGAACGCCTGGATAAATTTCATCCGAAAGACACAACGTGACTTCGGTTGTACGAAATTGTGAATTGAAAATGTGCGCAATAAATAAAAGTACCTGTATTACGCACTGGTGGAATTTGCTCTCATGTTCCAAACACGTGCTTAAAATTTTCTCTTTTCTCACTAACAGATTCATGTTTGCCCTAACAGCAATGTCAAGCCTTCAGACACGCCCGTAATTTGCATCAAGGCTAATTATCCTCCCTGAAATCCTGTGAGAAAGTCCTCATTATCACTGCCGATTGGTTCCTCATGAGCCTTTGAAAGCTCTTTATTGGGAGGAGAAGAGGAGCCCGAGATTAGGTTAGAGCTCCTATTATGCAGCGAAATATTCAAATTCAGCGCCTCTGTGATTTGGGAGTTCATGTGCGGGTGAGGGAGAGGGTCTTATCCTTGACAATGAATAACACTTTATTGACAGCCAGCAGTGACGAGAAACGACCGTGGCAGCCTTAAAGGCAAAAATAAAAGCCCGGCGCTGAAGTAGAAAGCTTTTAGATTGCTCATTTGCTGAATCTACATAACCATAGTGTTATTTCAGGACCCAGCTGCCTGTCCCGGATTTCTCGTCCCGCCTCAGCCTGTGCCGGTGGTGGCGGCGGCACGCTTCCCTAACGTGGGCCGTTTACTTTCTAATGCCGCGAGTTGTCTAATTTCTTCTGGATAAATGCCCCTAAATGAAATTAGAATTCCCCGGCCACTTCCTTGCTTCTCTCTATTGAATTATGGCGGTGCGGTAATTGACTGAGATTGCGAAGGGAAAATCAAACAGCGCTGGCTGGCTCGCCGCTCCACTGGTCGCTCCCTCTCTTCATCTCATCCCTCCATCCCCTGGCCCCAGGGAGGAAGAAGACAAGTAGCTTTAATATCAGAGACTCGGCCCCGGGTCTGCGCCGCGCTTCTCAGGCGAGCTCTGGCAGCGAAGTGTGCAGGCGCGAAGGCTTGCGTTTGAGCTCATTGAGAATGATTTAAACACATCCATACTGTGCTTCTCACTTAACCAGAGATCATATTTACAGATCGCCCTCTTTCTGCCAGTGACAATAGATCCTGCCAATGGCGTCCACTCTCCTATCCACCACACTTAGCTTCTGCTAAGAGCCACATTCCCCCTTACACACTGAATGATGGCCCTGTTAGCTAAAGCAATACTAAACCCTGATGCTGGTTTGCAGAATTGGGCATATTTCAGATTTGATGGAATGACATTCCTCAATGGGGTAAAGCTTCATTTTTCAAAATGAGGTCCAGCGACTTTCGATCTTTGCACCTGTTCAGGGAACAGATGTGAAATAAATTTCATAGATGTTCTACATCTGGTCACAGGCGGTCCATGGCACAGTGATATCCTGAATTTACTAAAACTGTCCACGGTGCTTACATTCTACCTAGATCCAAGTAACATTTTACATTTATTTAAAAGTAATTTAAATTGATTAATATATATATATACACAGTATTTTTACAGTATAGCACAGCATTAGAAAAGAGTCTTTTTTATTTGAAACCACATTCTCCTACATGAAATGCTGCACTTTTGAATAAAAGCGTGACAAATGCTGCTTTTCACAGTTTGAAGCACTTCTCTGGACTGACGGACACAGGGTGCTCTGATCTTTTATTGCTTTGGATTTTGCATCAGTAGCACAAAGGACACAGTCTAAATCCAATCTCTCTCTCACTCTCTCGCTCACTCGCGCGCTGTGTCCTTGCTATTTGGACCCAGGCTGTCTAACTGGTGCCGGAGCTCACTGAGCCGGAACAGATGAGCTATTTAATGTAAACTGTTGGAAAACAAACAAATTGGCTTCAGCTGCTCGGCCCATGGCCTTAATGAGCAGATTGCTGGTGGAGCAGAGCGCGCCGCAGTGCCATGTCTCGCTCCTGCTCATGGATAATATAGCCGCACTTAATGTAGCACTTACCCTGACTGTCTCTGTTTTCCTTTGAGCCTGTAGGTTTCTGCTTTGTTTTCTTTCGCATTCCCTGGAAATGTATGTGAAATCTTTATACTCCATAGAACAAACAGGACCGGCATGAAATTTCATTTTTGAGTAAAAGTTGTAGCAGGTTGTTTTATACTTTTTCTCTTTCATGTCCAAATATCATTGCTTTTTTTTCAGCAAGAGCAAAAAACTGGGTACGCTGGAACATTCTCAATAAACTTGACTTTTGAACATGGTTTTACTACAACTAAGAAGAAGAATAAGACAAAAAATATATAGCAGCAATCGGTGAGGCCTGATCCGTCAACTTCGTGAATGGAGATCACTTAAACACTTGGTGAAGTCACATGATAAATCAACAATAAAAAAATAATAGGTACGTTTAATAGAGAAAGTTAGAGCATTTCCATACACACTCAATGTGATGAGAACACACAGGATTGGGACTAAATACATGAACTGGCTTTTTTTTAATGTCTCTATAATGTCTCTTATTATAGAAGAGAAGGAATATGGTTGTCATGGTGACAAATCGTGTAGAGTCACCACCTCATGACCCCGAGGAGTGTAGCATGTTCCCGCCATGTCTATGTCACTTTCCTCTGGTTCCTTTTCAATGTCCAACAACATGAAGGTCGGGAAAGGACTCAAGGGACACTTCACTCTGAGCCTGACCAGGATAAAGCGGTCGTCCCTGTCTGTCTCTAATCTGCCCTCCGTCTCTCCTTCCTTCACTCAACCCAATCCCTATCCTTCCCTCTGTGAATAATTGTGTGTGAGTGTCTCTCCGCATCCCTGTAGATACCGTCTGTGAGTTTTTGTGTATAAAAGCCTACTACCGTATCTCCCCCTCTGTCTCGCTGTCACAGCTCTATCAGTATCTTCAATATGTGAGCTTCAATCTCCGTGCAGCTCTGTGCCTGCCGGAATAAACAAACACACACACACACACACACACACACACACACACTTCATTAGAGCCTTTCAGTTCTTCTCCTGACAGCTTTGTCAGAACCTTTTCTCTCTACAGCTGTGCTCTGAAGTTTATATACAGCAACAGTCAAAAAGTTTGGAGAAACCTAGCCAAATATTTTTTAAGAATATTTTCTACATTTAAGAACAATACTGAAGATAGCCAACCTCAAATACAATTATGCACTGTCTAGACAATTTATTCTACTTGATTTGTAAAGGCGAGAGAGTGTGTGTGTGTGTCAGTGTCAATGTGTGTGTGGGGCACGATGTCAAATTACGCGCGCACACTCACACATAGGACTAACAACACACTGAAATAGAGAGGGAGATGTTGATTATACCAGTAAGAGACGAGCACTAAGACCCAGCAGAGGAGACGATTACCCACAATTCTCCGGTGCAAGAGAATTGGCTCAGTTGTGATCATGTGACGCTCGGTGTCAAAATAAGAAGCGTATCCGTGTTAGGTGATACTCGGTACTCGTAATCCAATCTTTGCTCGTCTTGCGGAACACTCGCAATCCGAGGTTCCACTGTACTTGTTCATCACAAAAAAATCCCTCTTTCATCTCTGGTAACCCCTTTTCCTGGTCAGGGTCAGGAGCTTTTCCCAGGAGCATTGAACATACAATTCACACAATTTCTCATACCCAGTACCACATACTGTACCTGCATGTTTTTCGAGGGTCAGAGGCAAACCCACATGAACATGGGGACAATGAGAAAACAGACGGTGGGGCCTCCGAGTGGCGCAGTGGTTAAAGCGCTCGCCCTATCATCCAGAGATCGCTAGTTCGAATCCCGGGTGGTGCTGTAACCTCTCGCAGCCGGAGGTCGAGAGAGAGCTGATTGGCCGAGCTCTCTCAGAGGGGAGGGATGAGAGGTACATTGTGCTCCCACATTAATCACGGCTCTACAGCCAGTCAGGGGCGTCTGTGAGCTCGCGAAGCGGATGGAGCGGATAGCGCTGTCCTCCGAGTGTGTTACTCCGCCCCCAATGGTCCGCGAGCGAGCAGTTCGAAAAGATGCGGTCGGCTGGCGTCACGTGGTTCGGAGGAAACACGTGATAGTCTTCGGCCCTCCCGGCTGAGTGGTAGTAGTAGCCTTAATGTGGGAGCCCCCTAGTGACGGGGAGGAATTGGACACGACTAAATTAGGGAGAAAAATCGGGGAAAAATCCAAAAAAAAAAAAAAAAAACAGACGGTAACCTGAGCTCGGGAACATACTGCGGAATCCTGAACAAGTGTTAAATATAAATCTTCAATCTGATTTTTTTCTTGTGTGGTGCCGTAGTTGCTACGGCAACGGTGCATGTTTGCATATATTCCACGGTGTATGAATGATTTCAGTGGATAGTTAGCTTTTGAATGTATTCAGTATGAGTTTTATAGGTGTTGATCCAAGGCCAAACCATTTTCTTTTTATATACTGTACATGGTGCTGTAAAAGATCTCTGGAGAGCACTGAATGATTTCAAAATTCTGTTGTAATCTTTGTTATGGGATTTTAAACCACATACGACTGTGACTTGGTTTAAAAATGTAAATATATTTAAACAGCTGTGTCCAAAATACCGTATACGAGGGTGAGTGAAAAATGATCTGCACTACGTTTAGGGTTAGGGAAAAGGTTTACCAATCAACAGTGCTTATTACAGTGAGATGCTTATTGAAGAGCTGAAGCCTAAACTTAGAGGACTGCTATTCAAGGGCGATCTTGCATGATGATGCATGTTCGCACAATTTTCAACACTCTGCAAAATCTTCGGTTAGAGGTGTTAGAGCATCCTGACATCTCACTCTATCGGACTTTCACTTGTTTGGTCCTATGAGGATGAAGATTCACTCCTGAAGAAGTGAAGACGGAGAAGACAGCGGTGCATTCATGGTTTGCAGCTCAGCCTAAAACATTTTTAATGAGGAAGTAAGAAAAATTGTTGACAGTTGGACAAAGTGTATTGAAATGCAAGGAGGTTATGTGGAAAAATTATGTATTTGTCTTTTTTACAAATTGATTCAAATTCTACAGCAGATAAATTCTGACTCACCCTCGTACATTAATTTTATGTTATGCTACATGTGTATTGTTCTTGGATCAATGGATATTGATTGGATTGTCTGAGGCGTATGTAGGTGATGGAGATCATTATCTTGAGTCTAATGAAAAACAACCTGACTGTGTGTGTGTGTGTGCTTGTACACTGTAGAACTCGAGTGCTGACCACCGTGTGCGTCTGGATCTGGGTCTGTGGGATAAGTTCAGTGAGCTGGCCACCAAGTGCATTATCAAGATCGTGGAGTTTGCCAAACGGGTGCCGGGCTTCACCGGACTGACCATCGCTGACCAGATCACTCTGCTCAAAGCCGCCTGCCTGGACATACTGGTGAGTGTGTATATGAATCCCAGGTGATCAATCATACAAGGCATTTCAAGAATTAACTTGTGTAGCCCTTGTGATATATTCCACAACAATGTATATATGTAACTGTTCAAGTCAAACCAGGACTTGTGTTAAAATTTCTTGTGAAAGAAGCCATAAAGAAAATTGACTTTTACAAGACTTCAAGCAGAGTGCGGTGATGAGACTTTTAGCCGCAATAAAACATTAAAGGTCATTGCAGTTGTTCCCGGAACATTCAGTGAGTGGAACGCCTGGTCCTTGAAGAAGCAACAGATAACTTGTTGCCAAATTGCAGAAGAGACGCATCTGTCTGTGAGAACTGTACACAAAATCATTCACCACCACCACTTAAATATTACAGGAACTCAGGCTTATCACCACATCGTGACCTGTACAGTTCTGAACCCGCTCCAAGCCATTTCCACATGTTCGGGCCATTAAAGGAGTTCCTGGGAGGCCGGCGTTTCAGATGTGAAGGAGGCTCCAGTGTACTGAGAAATCTTTCTACCTTGATGGTGTCCATGCACTAGTGAAACACTGGGATAAATGCATTAGTATAGCAGGGGATTATATATAGAAGTTTTAAAATCAAAAGTCCCAGTTTGACTTGAACACCCATCATATAAACAGGTAAAAAGTATGATGTTTTTGATTACTCAAGAAAACTTTGTTGTCTTGCTGTTAGCATGCATTAGCCTTCACATATATGAGGAAGAAATAATTGTATAATAATAATAATAATAATCAGCATTAGGCTGATGAAAGTAATTTACACCACCAGATCATGTTTTATTCCTTAAATCAGAGTTTGACTAGGATTTTAATTAACTCTGTTATTCCCCGTTGGGGAGCTATAACATGCGGCTCATGAAGCTGTGTGAAACGTCAGTGTCAAATAATGTGAAATTTTAAGTACTAAATTAATTAAAACCATTAATATTCAATTATTTTTATTAATATCCTAATGTGTTTTGTAAGTAAAAAGTAATAAAAGTTATCTGCATTATGTGTGTGTTAAGTCAGAGCCAGATTCACTAATGAATTCCGTCTCCCAGAATCCACCAGAGAATCCCAACATGGCTGAAAGCATGTCCCATAACCCTCAGCCACTATCACATGATCAACACTCACCTGATGACTGATTGCTCACACCTGGACTTAACCATATAAATAGCCAGGCGTTTGGACGCTTGCTCATGGTGGCACAAGTCTGGAAACAAAAGTTTCACAGCAGGAGGTTTTATGACGAAAAGTGTTCATGATGAACTGATTTTAATTTATACCCCTGAACTGAGATCAGTTTGAACCTTGCCATTAGTGGTATCTTTTGGAACATTTTTTTCTTTAAAAAAAAGTTTCTTTAAGAAATTTAAAAAAAAAGCCTGGTTAAAAACAAATCATGCAAACGTGGCCACAAAGCCAGTTAAATGATCTGAGGTAAGGTTGAATAGATTGACCCAGCTGTAGATTTGAGTTTTCAAGCAAGCAAGTCTGTCACTCAAATCACAGGGGGGTAAATACTTATAGTTGAAGAGCTTCATTTGATCGAAATGCCCATAATTATTTGGTGAAATTTTAACCTGCTTAGCTTATAATAGGATAGCTCAGGGGGAAGTCATGAAAAACAAAATGGAGGACGTGTCTTGTCTTGTTAGGTTATGTGAGTGAGTCAAAAATTTTCCGCACTCTGCTCGCTTTTCAATACACTTTGTCTATATGTCAACAAGCTTTTATATTACCTCATTAAAAAAATCAACAGATTAGAACATCTGAAGTGAATTTTTGTCAGGAGTCGACAGTGTGATCAGAAGTCATGCAAGATCACAATGTCCTTTAAAAGCAGTTCACTCTGTTTTAATCCTGATTATGTTCCAATACTTCTGGCCCTTGAGAATCCCAGAACTATAAGCATTGATGAATTCTCCAGTTGATGGTTGACTTTTTAAAAACTTTTTCTCAGTGTGATTGAGGATGTTTCCATTCCATACTCTTACTTAGGCTCGTAGTGATGAATCAGTGTCTCGTCACCAGTAATGATACACTTTAAGAAACTTTCCCCTTCCTTAGAGTATTGGTGTTAATTTATTCAGATATCCAAATGCTCCTCTGTGAGTTGTTTCGGCACCAGGTACACCCTCAGACCAGGAAACAAATACGAATCAATGCATGGTGTTCTTCTTTCATGCAAATCACAAGTAGGGTGTAATAAGTTCACACCTGCACAGCAGTGACTGGGGAGACTGTAGCCTTGAATGTAAAGCTCTGATAAGACAGTACGGCCAACAGAAGATTTAATATAACTGGAGTACAGATCATTTTTAACTTAAAAAAAAAAATGGGGAAAAAATGTCCTTGGTAGCGTTTCAGTGTAGCAGATGCTAACACTGTGGGTAATTGTGGGACATGTGCCCGATATGATATATGTTGCTGCACGGTCAGATCTCACAAGCAGATTGTCTTACCTTGATTTTCCTTTTGATCTCCATCTTAAATTCTCTCTCTAACCACAGTTTATTTTAGCAGTAAGAAATAAATCTGCAAGGCTAAGTAGCTAACTTATGTTAGCTTGAACTATGTTAGCTTACACTAGGTTGAACTCAACCCAGTGTATGTATCTATCCAGTAATGTAAACTTTAAAGCACTTTTGTAAGTTGCTCTGGATAAGAGCGTCTGCCAAATGCCTAAATGTAAACTGGCTAGTAAGAATGTTGCTATGCTTACAGTGTGTCGTGAGGTTGTTTTTTTTTTTATTCTTTATTTTTTATAAATATATATGCCAGCACAAAAAGCATGCTCTTCTTGTGTGTAAAAAATACACAGATTTTAAAAGCACTCTTAGTTGTTGATGAACAGCCACGAGTTTTTGTTCTTTTGGTTTGCGTCACTTCGACACGTCTCAGACTCGCTAACCCACCAGGAACGAAAAACAAGCCGTCACGTAATTATCCGCGTCTCGTCTGTTCTTCTTGCTTAAAGTGAAATTCTTTAAGCAGATGTGAAAAAAAAAAAAACACGAAACATAGTTATGCAAATGGATCAAAACAGAGGAGCAGAAACTGCACGCATTTTATATGGAAATTTTTGTTTTCATGTGAGATTTCGACGAAAAACAGAACCACGGCGTATAACGCCCCGTCGTCTGTTTCCACCGTAACCGTGTCAATTCAGTAGCCGTCTGATCTGTTTACGCTCCTGTTTGTTTTCTGGACTGGCTGTAAATATCCAGCGTTGTGAGTGTGTGAGTGCGAGGCCCTCTGGCTGTTTGTGTGTGTTTGTGTGTGGAGTGCTGAGCTCAGGGTTGCCGTGGTAATGAGCATGAAACTGAGCAGACAGCGCCATGTGATAAGGTGATGGAGGGAGCAGCTAAGCATGCTCATTGTGGAGCTGGAGGGAGAGATAGAGGGAGAAAAAGACAGAGGGACGGCCGCTGATTTGATTAGCTCGTCCCCGGAGGGAAAACAGATGAAGGGAGAAGAAAAGGACAGAGAGAAAGAAGCGAAACCCAAATCCGTGTCCCTTAACCTTCTCCTGTCTTTTGGATAAAGTAAATAATAACCTTGACCTCAGCAGCAGGCTTTTTGCTCTTTGAGTCACGTGCCACTTTACTTTATTTTTAAGAAGATGCTACGCTTAGGGTCGACTTTAGGGCAGAGTTCAGTGAAGGAAAAAAAACAAAACACAAAAGCAGGCAGAGAGGAAAGAAGAGAAATTTATTTTTATTGCGTAAAAAAATGTGGGTCGAACAGAAATGGTAAAAAATCCATGTTTTTCATTCATTTGGCTAACAAAATGAGTTCATAATGTAAAAGTTCATCTACAGTGCTGTGAAAAAGTATTTGCCCCCTTCCTGAATAAATATATAACCCGAGTAAGTACAAAATGCATTTTTGAAATAATGATTTCATGTATTAAGGGGAAAAAAGATGTCTAAACCTGCCTGGCCCTATGTGGAAAATGTAATTGCCCCCTAAACGTAGTAACTGATGGTGTCATCCTTGGAGGAATTTTTCACCCACTCCTCTTTGCAATATCCAAATTTCTTTGATTTAAATCATTTAAATGTAGACAAAAATCCTGCAATGGGGGCACATACATTTTCACAGCACTGTAGGTAAAGTCAGCTCAAAGTAAAAGTCAATGAATCTTTAAAAAAAAAAATTTAAATTATTTTTTAACCTTCTTGCTTTTTGACTGTTTTAACAGAACAAAAGTGTATTTTTCTCCTCATAATTAAATCAATAATTTGTCGTAATCTTAAAGCTAAACTGTAATTATTGGCACCCCTGATACTCCTCATTATTAGTGCTGTTTTTTAATGTGTAGCACTAATTAACATCATGCTTTGCAGACAAATAAAGCGCGTCTCTGATTCTCTGATAAGGACATGTAAAGTTTTTTTTTTTTTTTAATGAGCATAACTTTCCATGATAAAGTATAATTCTTTAGTTAATACAAAGAGATGGTGTTTCTTTGGTGAGTTGCTGTGCTATAAGGGGGAATACAGCACTCCAGGACCACAGTGTTCTAAAGGAACTGAACTCAGGGTGGTAATTGTTACTCCAGTTTGTATCTCTTCTTTAATCACTAAGAGTGTTATTCTTTACATGGTTGTTTGAAGGAAATGTTTTGTCTCATGCACATGCAGAGAGCATGCGCACACACGCACGCACGCACGCACACACACACACACACACACACACACACACACACACACACACACACACACACACACAAAGCCCAGCTTCACCTTGTCCTCTGTGATGACTGTTTACTGTGGCACTGTGCTGTGGAGTTTGGCTTTAAAGAGAAGATCAAATAATGTGTGTGTGTTTGAGAGAGAGAGACTAGGCCCAGGCCCAACCAGCCTGCATGTTTTATTCTGTTTCATCTTCCCGACAATGGTGCCAATCACTGTCAGTGTACGCTTCAAAGGGTTCATATAGCACCCATACACACTGCGTCTCATTTCAAAGTCCATCACACACACACACACAAACGATCCCACTGTTCCTACGGCTCTGCTCATCATGCACATATGCATGCTGCATACAAACACACACACTTTTTCAAGCACATAAACACCAATCCATAAGTTCACATAAGTTCCTCTTCTTCTAAATGACACTAAGAGACAACAAACAGAAATTTTATCACATTTATTCCGCTATTATGCTCACACGCTCTCCATGACTCAGCAATTATTTAGACTTGTACTGTTGGCTGATGGATCCTCAAATCTGATTGGTTAATATCAGCTCTCCTAGTACTTGGCAACTATTCTGTTTAAAGCTGTTACGTTGGAGTGTAAATACGATGTTGTGAGAGATACAAATTTGGTTTCATCAATCCAGGTCTAATCTGGTCTTTCTGAAAGAAACTATTCAAATAGATCATGTTTCCCAGACTGTGATGTCTTTTTTTCTCTAAGCGTGTGCATGTTTATGCGGACATACTGTAGATCCTGCGTATCTGCACGCGGTACACACCGGATCAGGACACCATGACCTTCTCAGACGGACTGACGCTGAACCGGACGCAGATGCACAACGCCGGATTCGGGCCGCTCACAGACCTGGTGTTCACCTTCGCCAACCAGCTCCTGCCCATCGAGATGGACGACACGGAGACAGGCCTGCTCTCGGCCATCTGCCTCATCTCCGGAGGTGGGCCTCACACACACTCGGATACACACACTCAGCAGTGGTACAAGGCGTACGTATAGTGAGCTGTCAGTGGTGAGTGCCGGAATAGAGCTCATGAGATATATTTAACTGCACACACACACACACACACACACACACACACACACACACACACACACACACACACACACAGGAATATGCCTCAATGTTTAACTGCAGACATCTGCTGATCATTTAAGTGGTGCTTAATGGTGGCAGAAGAAAACAGGAAAAAGAAATATGACAGTCTTTTTTTTTTTTTTGCTAACTAGCATCCATATCTGGTTGTAACTAAGGGAAATTAAATGATGAGTGATGTATCATAAAATAGGATACCTATTTTATTGGCTTTAGGTCAATCAACGGTTCTTAACACATGGATAGTGAAACTTTTTGTTTTTTATTTTTACATGCAAACTGTATAAAAGCTATCCAGAAAAAAAACTTGCATCCATCAACAGTCCTACTATAATAGAGTGTCATTAGGTTGTCCCTTTGTCAAGGTTTAAAGTTGTCCATTGTGTCCATGATGAAAACATCATTGTCATGTCCGGGTGTCTCATTGATGACCGTAGGGTCAAATCTGTGTGCACTTTCTGTAACACTTTGACTAGGCTCAAAATAAAAAAAAAACACCAGACATCAACTTAAAGAAACATATTTGTAGGGCTCAAGAGTGGAAGGTGGAATCTCGACCTGACCGGACCTTGCGGTATTTAAAGCAAAGGAGGGATAGAGAAGACCAAGCCCAGGAGGTGAGACTGGGTTTTAAAGCGAGTTAGGATGGATTTGTCTTGCCTTCATTTGGGCTCCACAGCGACTTGGTCAACGTCGAGGCAAAAAAAAAAACAACAACTATTAAATCCTTCAAAGGGCCAAGTCTTTACTGCTGCTTTTATTATGCTGTAGCTAGGCTTCATTTGTGCATGGTGCCAGTGATTTAGCTTGTTTTCTAGAAAGTCAGTTCTAATCTTGAGATGTCGTACAACCCAATGAGAAAACAACAAAATTTCACCTGTAGCTCATTGTTTGTCCAGGAAAGTCTCTTCCAATGTCTGGTTCAGCTGAAGATATTTATGGTATTTTGTTCTTTGTTTTTAGTCAAATATTTTGAACTTTTTAATCTTTTTAATCTTTTATTACATTATTTTCAAGATTTCTTGATTATTTCTTGGTCAAGCCTGATTAATAATTTAATATTCATTCTTTACTAATTACATACTGAGAAATACGTATTACTTTTACTACATTACATCCTACAACAAATATCTGTACTTTCTACTTCACTATAAAGTACATGACCAGAGAGGTGTGTATTTGAAACTGTGGTATTGCCATTTGCCATACCATCATAGTGTGTGTGTGTGTGTGTGTGTGTGTGTGTGTGTTCCTTCCCTCAAACACTTAATTGTGTAGCAGGTGTTTGCTATCAGAAGTGGAGTTGGTTGCAGACACGACTAAACAGCTCAGTACTTTTTATACTTAAGTAAATTTAACGTCAGTACTTTTGTACATTTACTTAAGTAGGATTGTAAATAGAGGACTTCTACTTTTACTTAAGTTATATATATATATTTAATATTTGAGATATTTCCACACCTTGAGTTGTAGCAGAAATTGCAAAGTCCAAATTGGACCCCTGTGTGTGTGTGTGTGTGTGTGTTAGTTTTTTTTCTTTGTTTGTTTTACATTACGTTTTCAGTCATGAGCTAGCCCAGTTTGTTGGACTGACAGTAAACAGAGAGCTCCATTAGAGCAGCGGTTAAATTTAAAACCAGAATGATGAGACATTTGTTTGTGTGTGTGTGTGTGTGTGTTTTATTATTGAGTTTCACCTGATGCCTGTTCTTGTGGGTGTTTATCACTGTCCAATTATTTACAGACTGCATAAACCATCCCCATGCCCACCACGAAAGGAAATTAGAGCCTACAGCCTGTCTTTCTGTCTCCTAGCACAAATTAGGAGTTTATAATAGCACCAGAACTCTTACAAGCACACAGACACGAAAACATGTACACGTCTTCTCATTCCCACGGTTTGGTGTCAGAATAAGCCCTGCTCGTGTGAGCATTGTGTATTTGCCTCGGAGGTCTACGAGCTCGGCGGTGCATGCAGTGTTTCACTCTCTTGCGTAATCTAGAGAGTGTTAAGGAAAGGGAAAAAACTTGTGCAGAGTCTGTAACGGCGCTCCTGCCCCCTCAGAGAGTGGGAGATGATGAGAGCCGGTTTGTATAGAAATACTGCCACCTAGTGGCTATAAGCGCGCGTAACCATGATGGACTGGAGACGGATTAACTGTTCAGTTTAAATAAACTGATTGTTTATTAAGCTTTATTCTAAGCCGGAACAGAGAATCCTCAGGCAACTCATGAGGCATGATAGTCTTGCAAGGAGGATTTGTTGTAACCTGGATGAAAAAGGTATCATAGCAGTATTATAATTACTATTTGCATTGTGGTGTTTAACAGTGCTCTTTTGCAGTGATACTCACGAAATGCCTCATACTTTTTGAACACCTTTCTGGCTGTATGCGTCAGAGTTGTGAAAGTTGCCGGTTCCCGGACAGTGGTGGCTCATTGGTTACGTCTCTGGGTTAGTGTTGTTTTACTCTTGGGTTCTCGAGCAAGGCCCAAATGTAGAAACGGCTACAGAAGTGCAAAAGCACCAATATGTAGCATTTGAAGATTTCTCTATTTTTTAAAAACAGTCTGATTGGTGTTTAATCATATTATCCTGCGTGAAAAATTCACTTCACTGAAGAGGAAAGGACTTCTTTGCTTTAAGTAGTATAGTCAATACAGGCAGCATGGTGGCGTAGTGATTAGCACTGTCGCTCTGCACCTCCAGGTCCTGGGTTTGATTCCCGTCTCGGGTCTGGGTGCATGGAGTTTGCATGTTATCCCCGTGCTTGGTGAGTTTTCTCCAGGTTCTCCGGTTTCCTCCCACGGTCCAAACACATGCAGATTAAGCTAATTAAATTATCCATAGTGTTTGAAGGCGCGTGTGAATTTTATCCTTACCACGGTCATACAAATAGGAATAAATACAATGGCCTCCACAGCCCGTAGTTGGACTACAGAGGTTCATGGATGGATGGATGGATGGATGGATAGATAAATGGGAATGTGGTCCCTTTGATTGGTTAAAGATAGATGAGGCAATCAACATACACTACCAGTCCAAAGTTTGGACACACCTTCTAATTCCATGCTCTTTCCTGAGTTTTATTTCTTTCCACATTATAAAACAATGCTAAAGACGTCCAAAATATGCAATAATCTTCTTTGAACAGTTGTTCAGAGAATGCTGAGGTAGCAACTGCCAGGCAGGAGGTCTAAAGGAAGGTGAGAGAAGAGGATGCAGATGATGGGGATAGATGGTGGCAGATGATTTGCTGTGGTGCCCGCTGAAAGGGAACAGCCGAAAGACGAAGAAGAAGAACAGTTGACATTCAGATGTATCTACTACTTACGCTCTGCAAATCCTTCATTACAGCTCTAATCCGAGGTGCTGTTTGTTAATTGGTGATTTCTGAGGTAACTAGTAACTCTAAATGAACTTCTCCTCTGCAGCAGATGTAAGTTTTGGTCTTGCTTTCCTGGGAAGGAAACAGCTGGCCTTCGAGTCTTAAAATAACTGACTTGTTGCTGTTACTTAATTACCATGTGTTATTTAATAGTTGTGAAATCTTCAGTATTGTTCTAGAATGTAGAAAATCAATCAAAAAACATTGAAAAAGAAACTTTTGACTTGGGAAGTGCGTACCAGTGAACTGAGAAAATGAAGTCATGGACGGACAGGAAGGGAATTGCTCCTAATCCTGAACCGACCACATTTGCTATGAAGTATGGTGGAGGGATTTTACAGCATTAGCATGTATGACTGCCTGTAAACCCGACAACACTTTTCCTGACTGGATTGCAGAAAGCTGAGGTAATAAAGCAGTCAGCAAGATGCCACGTCGATAAGCAGCAGAGCGTTTCATAGCTAAAAGTAGAATGTCCTTGCCTGGTTAAGTCTCTCAGCTTACATGAATCTTACTGAGCCAGAACTGAAGGGAACGCATGCAGGAACTAGTGTATAAATATGTGCAGAGCATCATGTGCTGAACGGGTTCCATGGATGTACTAAACATTTTAATGATTAGGAATATAGTGATCCATTTATGGTTAATTGAAATAACCCTGTTGCTTTGTGGACGTCTGTACAGATCGTCAGGATCTAGAGGAGCCATCGAAGGTGGACCAGCTCCAGGAGCCTCTTCTGGAAGCGCTGAAGATCTACGTGAGAAAGCGCAGGCCTAGCATGCCTCACATGTTCCCCAAGACCCTCATGAAAATCACTGATCTCCGCAGCATCAGCGCCAAAGGTAACAGCACCAGGATAAGGAAGACGAGTTCATAGAATTCGGACGCGTTGATAGAACTTTGCCATCCGTTACTGTGGTTTTGTCTCTAGGTGCCGAGCGAGTCATCTCTCTGAAGATGGAGATCCCTGGTTCCATGCCTCCTCTTATTCAGGAGATGCTGGAGAACTCCGAGGGCCAGGACGGACAGGGACAGAGCTCTTCGGAAAAGAGCAGCGCGGAAGAAAAAGACAGCTCGGCCAGTCCAAAGCCGCCGTCTCCAGAACCGGGTTCTTCGTCGAGCGAGGAGGCGTAGACTCAGCGTAGAGAGGACCTCATGTCACTTTTATTGTGCACACTACATATGGACCATCGATGCTACTTTTATCACCGGTGTAAACTTCTTCTTTTTTAAAAAAAAAAAAAAATTCAGTCCACTGTCGTTCACGTACGGCTACAACAACGATAGAAACGAGGACGGTCGTCGAGGATCGTCAATCAAAATGTGCTTAGCGCTAAAAGAAAAAAAAAAACAGTCAATTATTCTTACTATTGGACTTCCAACATGCACAGCCTGCAGCACACTCGGTGTGTATGCGAGCACATTTGTGTGTTACTGAATGCCTAACACAGAGGTGAAACTCCTCAGGTCTGCTGTGTATATATTTTTTTTGCTAATAACCTGCATGACGTCAGGCTCTCACTTTGTCCTCCGCTCCCTCCCTCTCTCTATAAATATATAAATATATGTCTCTCTGCCAGCGTTCAGGTTGGCATGCATTGTACATACCATCGTATGATTGATTAGACCTCTGTATTATACATTCCGTGGTGTTTCTTTTTTGTTTTTTTCAAACGGTCTTAATATTCTCATGTGAAGTTTAAAGATGAACAGATGACCTTTGACCCTTTTAGAGGAGTAGCTCAAACTCCGAATCAACCTCAGAGCAGTTCAGACGCCAGATCATCAGGGACCTTCAAGTCAGCAGTCGCACTGATAGATAACAAGCTCAGCTGTGCATCTTTAAACGACGCTCTTCATATCTTTAAAAAAATAATAATAATACAGCTATACAGAATGAATGTTCTGGAATGAAGTCAGTTATGGCAGGATAATCTTATCATATATTTAATCCTGATTTCTTTCTGTATGTTCATTTGTTTCATATCAGGAAAACGCACTCGTTCTTTGAGGTTATACACACACACACACACACACATACACTAACTGTCATTGCCTTTTACTAGTAATAGAGGGAGTCCATAGGAACAGGATTTTTACAAGTTGATAAATTTCTGACACATTATTGGATTGAATATTTATGGATTTATGAATAATATGAACTTAACACTCTTTTAGTGCTGAATCCGGTGTCTATCTCAGGAAGACCAGGAATGAAGCAGGAGTACAGCCGTCTCACACACACAATCACACAGCTGGGGGGAACGCAGAGTAGACAGGGCACAGACTGTGTCTGTGTTTTTGAAACCGAGACAGACAGACGGAGAACATAGGAAAGTTTAGAAAGTCACGGATTTAATCCTGAGATCAGGATTAAATCCGAAAAATGTTTCCCAATTTGGACCAAAAAAAAACTACTTTAACATGTAATTATTTAACATAATTATTTATTTTAATAATGACAGTCATTTAGTCACAATATTCCGCTGTATTTCTTAATATCATTTATTTGCAATTGAAAAAAATCTAAACTGTATTATGTTAATTTGTGTTCGTGTACGCGGGGCGCCGGACAAATGAGTGTCTATGTAGGCACGTAAATTTTAAAAAAGCATGTGACTTGAGGCTGAGCTCTGATTGGTTCTTTTCGAATCATCCTTGGGACGCAGCACTGTGCGCCCCGAACCCTCCCACTTTTGTTTTTAGCGAATCAATATTTGTAAATATTGGGCTCATGTGATTGGACCATTCTCGACGAGTCTTCCAGCACTTTCTATGACTGGATGCGATGTGAGTCAGGCCTTTATTTTATCCTAGTAGTAATGATGCTTAATCACCTGATAAATGCTTATTTCGAATATTAAAAGTTTAATTTTGTTTGCGCCCCATATTTGTTTGAGATCGTGAGAATCTCGTGTAAGAAAAAAAAGGTCAAGCATACAGCCTGTCTTCGCTCGACACGCCAGTTTGCCGCTTACTGACTTGTTTGTTGATTGTAGCGGAGTCTGACATACTATACTTCAGTCAATACATTTGATTCCCGTTCAGTGCTTGTAGACTGGGACAAGGACAGCAGTCCAACTAAATATCCGAATCAGTCCATAACCGGAGCTCGACTTACAGTAACGGCATGTGAACCGAGGTTCGGAGGTTTGAATCTCACTTCCTGCTTGTTGGGTTTCGTCCCAATAACATAACATGTCCTCTACGCTGGTCAGTGTTCCCAGAGTGCCCATAGTGTATGATTGTGTGTGCTTGGTTTCCTTTCCATGAGCTCCCTGAGATCCGCCCTACAAAATAATCAGTACTGTGCTAAAAAAAAAAAAAAAAGCCATATTTATGAAATCGACTTTAAACACACACACACACACACACTTTTCACTTGATGTTATCTTCCTGAGATTACAGTCACTTCAAACTAGTCTCTGAACCATTTTTACGCAAAGTGTGTGAAATGTGGTCAGGTTGTGAACGTCACAGCAACAGGTTCAACCACAAGAGACCGGATTCATAGACTGGAACTTGATTTTATTTTTTAATATTTTTTTGTACATGACTTTACATAACAGTGTTACAGCGGGGTTCTTCTTCACTCGGGAGATGTCATTCTCTCTCTCACACACACACACACTTAGGGGAAGTGCATTAGTGGAGTTTTTTCTTCACGACTCATGTTTGAATGTTTTTTTTTTCCTCTCATGCTTCAGAAGCCTCAGAGCGAAACTGCAAAGTTCTGTTTTTTTTTTCTTCATGTTTATTGTTTTCATTCACAATAATGGAGTTGATGGTTGAAAACGAATATGATGTCGATTTTTATATCAGTTTTTCGCAGGTTTTTGTTAAAGCGGGAGGTTTGTTCAGCTTGTGAATAAATAAACCATCACGACTGAATATTGTGTTCCGGTTCTTACGTGGAATGTATTGTTCTTCATGCTGTAGTCGTGCTTCCCGCCGAGCACAGACGGAGAGGTTCATGTGTTTCTTCAGTAATAATATCTGTCGTCCCTCTGGAAGCGCCGAGTCTAAAGTCATCTTCTAGATCTTGTAGATACCGACTGAGCGACTGAAACAAAAAGTGACTCTCACAAGTTGCCGCTGTTTAGACACACTCCAGTATTTCAGTTGCACTTCTCGTTTATTCCGTTTCGGAACAAATTCACTTTTACGGTTTATAGTTTTCACTCACGGTTTTAACACACGGTCACTTCCACGGTCTTGGAATCTTTAATGGAATTACCTGTTTAATGTTTAAAAAGAAGAAGAAAAAAGAATCCATGATGCACGACGCATTAATTTCAGAATCGAAGAAACATCACACTGTTATATTAAAGGAATATTTTGCTCGACTTAAAACTAATCCTGTTCAGCCTCCACAAAAGCAGCGTCTATATTCGGTGTTTTTTTGTTTGTTTTTCTTTTTTGCTCATCCAAGCCCTGTTTGTACATTAACAATGCTTTGTATGTTCATATGCTGTTTGCCATGATCTCTCTTGGTGAAATAATGAAAATATATTTATTTTAAAATAAAGATGTGCTGAGATATTTGGACACTGTGGATTGCGTCCTTTTTTTAAAAACACATAATATGGCTGGTGTGATGCAAGTTACTGATATCACCCCAAAGTAAAAATTTTTTTCTCTCAGTGAAGAAACTGTTGCTATAGAATATAGATAAGGCATTATTATAAACCTGTGACACTCGACATTTCTGTCTGAGCTGCTGTTAGAAAATTAACACTTTCTGACCAATCAGATTCAAGCATTGGTTAAGGATTAAGGAGAGGGATGATGTATTTTGTAGAATATTTTCACAAATTATCATGTCTCCATTATAGCTGAACCATAATAATAATCATCATCATAAACACACAAACATCTTTTACATTTCATGTTTATTTCCAAGTTCTCTCAAAAGGTACACCGTCTTTTACTTTCAACATTTAAAATGTGCTGAAGCACCGCTGTGTCTAAATTTCTAAAAGCTGCTTAGGACAAATACAGTTTGATGAAAAAAAAATAAACAAACAAACCAAAAAACTGTATAACAATAACCATAATATTAATAATAACAATAATAATAATAAAAATTGTAAAACAGCTACACGGTAAAAAGCATTTAACATCACAAATAGAAGAAAATTTTTTACTGGTAGGTGCAGAAATGTACAAAAGTCTGCAAGGACATAGGACAGGAGATGTAACAAGCATGTGTGTGTGAGAGAGATATAAAGAGAGAGAGAGGACTTGTAAGCTGCCTAATCGAACATTTCTTCATCGTCGTCATCGTCAGATTCATCATAGTACTTGACCTCCTTCTTGGCTCGACCTGACCGGGACGCATCAATGCGGCTGAAACTCTTACTGCTCACTACATCGTCATCCTCATCGTGTGACACCGCCTTCCTTGGCTTCTGTACCCAAACACACACACGTTTTTCATTAAAACCTCAAATCGCTACGTCAGGGAACCACTAATCCTTGTATAAAATCACAATGAGTGAATTCCCTTACTCGTGGAATGTACTACAAGCTAATGAACATTTATCAGGATTATTGTTCATGAGTCACTCACTTTGCTGACTGGAGCTTTTCCGGTCTTCTTCACAGGGTTGTAATCTTCCTCCGAGTCAGAGTTCTTCCTCTTCCTTCCCCTGCCTTTGCTTGGGACTTTCAGAGAAAGCGCCGGGACAGTCTGGGGCTTCTTAGCTGCCGTGTCAGAGTCCGAGTCCCACACAGAGGTGTCAGGTTTCTTGGGCTTGGCTGGAGGTTTCCGTGGCTTCGGCACCGCTTCTGAGGGTTTCTTTGCTGTGAAGGAATAAACAAATAGTTGAAAAGAAGTTAAAAGTAATGATTGATTATAGGGGTGCTCCGATTGATCGGGCGCAGATCATAATCGGCCGATAATAGCTTTGGGACGTTTGATCGGCAGTCTCTATAATGGCCGATATAGAGAAGCCGATCAGATGACACAAAACTCGTGGGACATTTTTTTTGTTGCGCGCTGCTAAAATGGCTTCTGGCAATTCTACGTGGTGTGTGAAAAAGACAATACATTAGCAATCGGCAACCTGTGTAACAAGCCAATTCCACGAGGCGGGAAGCACCCAAAGCATTTTAATACCACGAACCTCATCAGACATTTGAAGGTTAGTCACGTAAAGGAACACCGGCAGTTTTCAAAGTTGGCTCGCGCTAAGAGAGTGGGAGAGTTCAGCAACTCGCGCGCCGTCGCTCACTCACCTGTCGGTAATTCCCCTATCCGCCTACGCGGTTTCGCGCAGTGGCCGTATGTATGGTTAGTCATGATTCACCGCGGGTTTGGCGCTGTTATTACGTTTCCGTCTTTCTGCGCAGAAAAATTAAACATGTTAACAGTCCTTGCGGATGCTTGTGGTCCTTGCAGAACTTCCGGCGACTCACGTCCTTCTTGCTGTTATTTTATTTAATTTTATAAAATGTACAGGAAAGTTGTATTTGTCAAGCTCTAAGTTGTTCCCAATTACTAACCAAGCACAGGCTGCTATATTTTAAGTTGACGTCTTGCACATATTGCTTGCCAATAGATATAGTCAATACATGATATTCCTCTTCTTGTAATTTCAATACTTAAACTATATCTAACAACAATGTAAATTAATAAATAATGCTACATAATAAGACTTTGAGTAGACTCTGCAATCGGTGATCGTTATTGGCCGATACAGCTTCTAGTGATCGGAGATCGGCCCCAAAAATCCTGATCGGAGCACCCCTAATTGATTACTTTCAATTACTTTTGAATGAATGAGCAAGGGTTGAATGACTGACTATACAATATACGAATGTTAGATTATGTTAGATTATGCTGTGTTGCACTGTAGGCTGATGAAATTAATATTTCTAATCCAATCAGCCAATAGTGTGACAGCACAATCCACACACAGTCAGAAGCATCAGATAATGTACTAGTACAGGGGTTCACAACCTTTTTTCTCCACTGAAGTTATTTTATTATTATACTGTAAGTGTGTAATAATAATCTTATTTATAGAGCAGATGAAAACTCAGTCACCCCATGATCTTTAGCGCCCCCTTGAGGAGGGCATGAAACTAGCAAACTTGTGAACCAATGTACTAGCAAATCCTAAGCAGTTTTATACCACTTCCTTTTACTATCTCTTGCTAGTGCTGGTTTAGAGCTGATTCAATAGCGAAGCTTCTAAGAACTGGCTTTGTTTTTCCATGGGCTAGAGATTAAAACCCTTAAACCACAATCAGCACAGATGCGTGCCAGGAACACAGCATTAAAAAATATATATGTGCTTATATGGAATCCTTGTTGGTGTGTGTTAAAGGCTTCAGACTTCAGATCAAAAGTTATTACTTTTATAAAGGGTAAATTTTAACCACTAAAAGAATATGAGAATGATGTCTCGAAAATTTCGAAATCCCCAAATGACCAAATTATTATAATTTTCAGTAGTAGTAGTAGTAGTAGTAGTAGTAGTCTTGGAAACAACCGAAAAACTACAATCAAAACCTGGGCAATCTATTTCTTAACTGATGTGACCCATTTTAAAAAAACATTTCATGATTGGATAGTCGGTTAAAATTGACTAAAATTCAGTTCATTGCCTATTTGGTTCTGAAAAAAAAGGATATCTCACTCTATACTGCACAATCCTGAGCCCTATATACAGTACAGACCAAAAGTTTGGACACACCTTCTCATTCAAAGAGTTTTCTTTATTGTGTTCTTTATTGTGATCTTTAGCTTGTTGCCTGTCCTTAGCAGTGGTTTCCTAGCAGATATTCTACCATGAAGGCCTGATTCACACAGTCTCCTCTTAACAGTTGTTCTAGAGACGTGTCTGCTGCTAGAACTCTGACCTGCTCTCTGATCTGAGCTGCTGTTAACCTGCGATTTCTGAGGCTGGTGACTCAGATGAACTTATCCTCCGCAGCAAAGGTGACTCTTGGTCTTCCTTTCCTGGGGCGGTCCGCATGTGAGCCAGTTTCTTTGTAGGGCTTGATGGTTTTTGTGACTGCACTTGGGGACACTTTCAATTTTTTTTCCAAATTTTTCAGACTGACTGACCATTTCTTAAAGTAATGATGGCCACTCGTTTTTTTCTTCACTTAGCTGCTTTTTTCTTGCCATAATACAAATTCAACCTCTTTGAATGAGAAGGTGTGTCCAAACGTTTGGTCTGTACTGTATGTTTACTTTAAAAATAAATAAATAAATAAAAACAGCAAATCAAATAATGGCTAAAATGCTCTGGGTTTTAAGTGCTACATCGCCGTATACGTCCATGCACGTCTCTATCAACCGAAAGCATCAATTCAAACCAGGAAAATTCTAATTAAAATGTTTTGTCATGTTTGGGTAGTCGGTTAAAATGAACTGAAATTCAGTTCATCATATTGCCTGTTTAAAATGAGGTAAAATGTAAGTCGCTCTGGATAAGGGCGTCTTCCAAATGCTTCTACTGGAAAAAAGATCAGACCACACCTTTACATTTTTAGCTTTCAGACTCCTGTTCTTTGCTAATAGAAGATCTTCTGCTGTTGTCGCTTCACATTTGTCTGTTCTGAGGTGGTTATATTTTCATTTCTATACTCTTCCTGTAAGCTCGAAACCATCTCCCCATCAACAAGACGTTACTGCCTGCATAACTGCCGCTCTCTGAATGTTTTTGTTTTTCACACCGCTCTCTGTAGAAACTCCAGAGACTGCAATATGCGACAATCCCAGGAGGTTTCTGATCTACTCATTCGGCCCATCTGTGCCTCACGTACGTGTAGAGGTGTTTCTAACAAGCGCTGAGTGTACGGTATAATAAAAACATTTCTGTTACACAAGCTGTTGGCACAACCGTCTTGAGAAGTGCGTGAGTGGCAATTTTACCTTTCTTAGCAGGAGAGGGTTTCTCGAAGGCTGAGCTGCTGGAGTAAGATGAGAACGCGGCATCCCTGTCATCATCACTGTCAGACTTCACCTCTGTAACACGCAGTAAATACATACTGATTCAAAAATGTTCCTGTTCAAAAATGCAGCAAAAACTATTCTCTCACACACACACACGCACGCACCGCTGTCACTGCTCTTCTCTGAGTAGGCCTGTTTGGATGGAGTGAATACGCTCTCTGGCTCCTTCTTCTTCTTGGCTTCTGAGGCAGTCCTACGAGCGTAATAATTGACAAAATAAATAAAGACGATGTGAAAATTGAGAATCTTTAAATCGAGTGTGAAAAATAAATAAATAAATGCACATACGAAGTGATTGCTGGTTTCGGAGGAAATATATCGTCGTCATCGTCGTCTTCCTCTGTGTTGTTCTGTGCGGTACTGAAGCTCTCCTTGTAGGAGTGGACCGGGGAAGACGGCGGCTCGTTATCTTGGTCTTCGTCAGCATCTTCCTCCTCCTCCTCCTCCTCAGAGAAGTCGAAGGTGTACTTGGCCTTGGCAGCTATAAGACAAAAAAAAAAAAAACAGGGAAAAGCTTAACTCATCTTAACACTGCTTTTCTTTAAGTGGATCTGTTTGCTTTCTTTTCTATTTCTTTCTAGTAAAAATTCTATTTGTGTAGAAAGGTGGCATAATTGTCAGTCTGTCATTTACATGGTAAATTTCATCTTTCTGCTTTTTTTTTAAATATAAAAATAAAGTTGAAACGAAAAATATATTTTAAAGGAGGTTGACAGCCTTAGTTTACTTATATAGTCCGCAAAAGTTGTATTATTTTTATACTAAATTAATTGTTTAATGGGCTTGCATGAATTACCGTACATATAGGAGTAACATCGGTAAGACACAGCACAGTACTGTACAGTTTTTTTTCCTAACAAGTTTTGAGACATTTTGTAGAAGGATATTTTAGTCCATTCATCCATGCAGAACATTTTTAAGCTCCTTTACATTCTTATGTTTCCTCCTCAATCCAGACCAGAGCTATAACTCTACATTTCTTTCCAGGACATTTTATTACTTTTCTCACTTTTTTCACTTTTCACAGCAGTTTTTTAATCCTAAGTGCAAGTGGTAGCCAGTGGAAAGTTGTATGGAAAGGAGATATGCAATCACACAGTGCTTCACTTGCACTTAACTTGCATCATGCCCATGCAGCTTTCAAAGAGCAAAAGAGTTGCACAGAGCTGCAAATGGGAAAGAAAATAAATCTAACACTCACCTGACGCTCTCCTGGATGTCGTGTCTCGCGGAATAACAGGCTGCTCGCTCTCTTCTAGGTCGCTGTCGGACCTTTCGTCATCATCCGACCAGGGGTTCCTCTTTTTTGCTTTCTTGGGCGTGCCCTTTGCTGTGCCTGGGGGCTTTCTCTGTCTAGGAGCACCTGATTGGAAAACACGTACATCTATAAAGTCTGATATTTTTAGAAAAGATGGGAAAAGCTGAATACATGGGATGTCTTTTGAAATGTTTTTACCAGGTTCCTTCTTCTCCTTTTTAACACGTGGGGCCTTGGGTTTGGCTCCGGGGTTTGGCAGGCCAGATGGAGAGATCATTGAATTGTCTCCTGTTGCACCATTTGCATCCATCATGCTGTCGTCATCAAATTCCAGTTTCACTTCCGCATCACCCTGGAAAATATATACACACACTTAAGCTTGGACTCTAAATCCTGATTAAGAAAGTACATATACATATACTGTGGCTTTTAAAAACAACAACATCCTAGTGCAAAACAAAACAGACACCACAAAGCAAATTGTTTCTAAAAATGCATAAAATTTGTATAATAATAATTATTATTATTATAAAAGTGGATAATCTTCACTGATGCACAAACTGACTTCATAACTAATAAAGAACCAAAATATATAAATATACTGCTGAATTATTAATCTCAGTAATAAATTAAATCATGATATCTGATTGCAAAAGCCTTCCGATTACTACACTTCATATGCGCATAGTCAGTTAAAAAAAAAAAAAACTTTATTTTTATAAAGTTTATATATTTTTATATTAGCAAACATCCTCTTAATGTGATCACCGGTGCCGTTATTTGCATAATTACGTTTGAATACTACATAAACGGTACATTTTAATAGTACATCTATACATATCACAGTTTAACTCGCAATATCTGATTTAAATTTATAATAAACATACACAGTGTCAGCCAAACAAAATTACACACTTCAGGAAAAGAAAAATAGTATGATGTATATTATATTAATATGATATTATTATTATTATACATATGAATATATAACTTATTACAATGAATTTAGTATTTAAATAAATAAGTTTTCTTTTCATGAAGTGTGTATACATCTTTTGGCTCACTCTGTAGGTATATATACAGTGCCAAACGCCTTTAAAACATTTTTTTTTTCATTTTAACTTTTTTTTAGCAAATATAATTTTTTATAGAAAAAAAATTGATCCACTTAAAAAAATAATTTTTGTTTGTTTTTCAGTTTTTTGTTGTTGTTTTGTTTGTTCTCCCGCAAAAAATGTTGCTTACTGTTGATACTGTTGCTTACTGTTTTGTAAAAATATCTATCTGTGAAGTCTCCATCACAGATGAGGTCAAAATCCAAAAATCGTTATATGCCGATGTTTTATTACAAAATAATTTTTTTAATAGAAATTAGATAACACTCTCTTGCTCTCTCGTCCTCTCACCTTTTTCTTCTTGGTCATCTTCTTGGAGGCGTCAGCTTTCATGGCGAGTGTGATCTGCGGCTCTATTCGCCGACCGAAGGGCGACGGCAGCGTCTCCTCCAGCTGGATCTTCTTCACTTTGGGCTTGCCCACCTTGCCTTTGACCAGCTTCACCCCTTTACCCATGCTGTTGCTCTCACGCTCTTGTTCCTCCACCCTCTGACACACAGAGAAATACAGAGATGAAAAATGGGACGAGTCTTCTTCGTAACCACAGACATAAACATACACAAGTGCACATGTAGCTTGTCCAGTTTGTTGTTTTTTTTCAACAATGGTTTCCTCCTGGCAGAATGCTTTAGCAGGATTTTTATTATAGCTTTTTATACAAGTCAGTACTTGTGTAACGCTAACTTTTGTAACACTTACATCCAACTCTTCAATAAACACAGCCAGGTCCTCTCTCCAGAGATCCTCTGAAGATTTTCTTTGCAGTTCATTCAGTTCTCCTTTCTGAAATCACACAACACAACAAGATCAGACTGTTATACAGGAAAATTATGCTTTTCAAAAATACATGCACTTATTAGGCTTTTCAGAGAATATAAAACGTCACAATACCTTTCAAACATTGACCATGTGAAATATAAAGAGTCTCCATGTGTATATATACTGAGACATCTGTTTATCTTAGATTTTTTCATTTATATTTTTTCATTAACTCTTGAGCAGTACCTTCAGGTCTCTCTGTTTGAGAAGCTCGTCCACCTTCTCCTTGGTCAGGCACCACAAAGGCATGTTGAGGATGTAGTTAAAGTTAGGACCCGATGAGGAGCCAGAGTCCACCGAGCTGTCACTCACGTTGCCATCATGATCCTCATCCTCCAGAGCCTGAAGGAACAAGTGAGGATGCAGAAAAATCAGATTTTAACCCTATCTGCTCCAGGGGCGCTGTACATCATGGCTGACCCTTCTCTATGCGAAAAAATCATTACACTATGCTGTAAGGTACATAAAAAATAAAATAACTGAATCTTAATCTAAACAAATCTGGTAAAAAAGTGGTATTAAATGCATTTTGTTTTAGCTTGATAGCTAGTTTAGCTTGCTCCAGGTGCAGACTGAGCAGGTAACATTTTAACGCAGTAAGCTGGTAATAAAGTATATGTGAAAAATGTCTTAAAATTAAAAAGTGACACTTTATCCCAAGCTGTCTCCGAGCTTCAATACATCTAGGTTGAAAACATAATTCTGATGTATCTAACATGTGTGTCCTGATGATGTACCTTCTCTTGAGCTTTGGTCCAAGCTGCGACTGGGTCAGACTCGTACCCCCTCTGCACCAGCATCCGGATAAGTTCCCTCTTAGTCTTGTTCTCTGGAAGACAAGTTTAAGTCGTTTAAACACGCTATGAGCAAATTATACATCTTTATAGATTATTGACAATAAAGGAAACACTGAATATTGAGTGACGGACAGTGAAAATGTGTTTGTCTGGGATATAGTCTATAATCAGATAAGGGGCTATTATGGGCTATTCCCCTCCTTATTCCTTAGTGGAAGTAGAGATTTATGGCTGGAGATTAAACTGTTGTTTTGCACACGACAATAAGCCTATTGCTTATAATAAAACCCTCTGCAAATGTTGATCCGGCATTAAAATTTCTGTGTGAGCTGTATTCATTTTTTATGGGAGGCTGTTACTCATACAGGGTGTCTGCACGTGTCCTTAAACAAACACTCTAAAGCCCCCATGTGTTTACACAAATGCTGGCATTGCGATGTGTTTTTCACTGGTTTCCTGTTTTATTTTGTTTTGTTTCCCCCTTCCCCTGTTTCATGGTCAAACATTTCAAGCCCCCACATGA
Organism: Clarias magur; assembly: GCA_013621035.1. Taxonomy (NCBI): domain Eukaryota; kingdom Metazoa; phylum Chordata; class Actinopteri; order Siluriformes; family Clariidae; genus Clarias; species Clarias magur. Next base: position 2,948,343 of record QNUK01000007.1, on the reverse strand, counting down.
GGTGATCAGTGCAACCAGAAAGTTATTTTTTTGTATTTTAGTCATCAAGTTTCAATTAAAACAAGTACTGCTTTATGCTAAAGCAGATGTGTAAAAATAAAATTCATTAAATTACAGTTAGGCCCAGACTTACGAACGAGTACAATTACAGGAGCGCGTTCGTAAGATGGATTTGTTCTCAAGTCCTTCGATACAAATATACAATGTACAGCATACCAATCCACTTTGACTAAATCTCTGACCCCTTTCCCCACACTGCCATCATGTGGCCAAAAACCGTAACCGCGCCAAAGGAAATTAATCTCACACATGCTAAATGTAACTGCTGTCTCTACGCCTTTAAATCGCAAGGGGAATCCCAGACGCCATTTTGGCACAGCTTCACAGGACAGTAATTTTCTCTAACTGTTCAAAATTTTACCAAGTAAAATTCACTTACACACTGAAAATATTGTATAAAATTTAAAATAATTGCTATCTGGTGCAATGCAGTGTCTATTTTTTGTACAATACACACGAGCTACTTCCGTTTGTATCTGCGGAAATTTGTGATTTTTGTCTTAAGTCGGGGACTACCTGTAAAATAATCTTACCGATTGAAATCTTTCCTTCGATCTTCTCGAGCACGAACCGTGCCTGATTGGAGAGTTTTGCTGACTCGGCACCCAGACTACCGACCTGCCAGTCCTTTCTCAGTTTATAATAGTGCAAGCGCAGTTCAAAGAACTCCTTCAGTATATCGTTCACAGATTCGTACCGCTTCATACAGCCCATTTGATCAAACAGCACCTACAGACAGAGAGAGAGAGAGAACGGACATATGTTTATGAAACCCTTTCCAGGCTAAAAGAGAAGAAATAAAGATGATGTATAATAACACAAAGAGTGAAACAGATTTGGTTATAGTATAGTTATGACATAAGCTTATATGTGTGTGTGTTTGTGTTATTAGCGGTCTCTGTCTCCCGCCTCGATGTGCTTGATGCGTTTACTCTAGAAGATATAAATAAAAAAATGAATGAATAACACTCTCTCACCATGGAGTTGCAGGTGAGAGACGACTGCAGCTTGAAGACTTTGTGTAGTCCTGCTGCCTCAGCCTGGGCCAGCTTCTCCTCCGTCATGCGCACCACAAACTTTACTGTGGTGTCCGTGTGGTACTCCTTATAGTCAGAGATGAGCGCCGGGGTTTTCTCTGTGCCCTGTAGCATCGGCTCTAACACTGACTCCTTGTACGCCTGCGTGAAAGATAAAGGAGGACAAATCTCAGCTCGTCATTTTTTTTTAATCTTGAAAAGCATAAAGGAGTCCACCCTTCCATACTGCACTCTACCATACTGGGAAAACTTTCTGCTGGAACTGCAGACTTTTTTTTATCCAACAATTATAAATAAGCCTTATAATCATATGAAGCATCCACCTAAGTCATTACAAGTGTATTAACATAAACCAGTAGGAATAAGAAACCCAGAGAGCTGCTGTTATAGAGAATTAATTTACACCTTCAGACAGATCAGCTCAGAGTAAGTTTTATCTATTGGATGTAACTTGTCATATTTTAAGATTCTGATTTCTATAGACACGATATTGATTAAATAACTTTATTCCATATAAATTGGTAAACTGCCTGATTGATACCTGAGTCCAGGTGCGTATCGGAAGCTCTGTGATCTCAACGGTGTTCTTGTCGAGAACAGAGACCTCACCGCTGACCATGTACTGGTTCTGGCCCAGCTCATGGATCACGCCCTTGAAGTTCTTATAGCTGGGAAGCTGAGCAAGGAAACAGAAAGGAACCTCAGTACCCAAAGAGCACAGAATACTACTACAAAGACTGTGTAAGAATTATCTGAATTATCATTCCAGACCAACACAGCAGGTTGAGACTAGCTAACTGATGCTACACTTTACCATCGGCAAAGGATCCTGGTGTTCCAGCATGCGGTTGATGTTGTTGACGATCTCTCGCGGGTCGTAGTTGGGGATCTTGCAGGCCCAGCCGGTCCCGATACCCTCGGCTCCGTTCACCAGCACCATGGGGATTATGGGAATGTACCACTCTGGCTCCACCTTCTGGTTGTCATCGTAAAGAAACTTGAGCAGGTTGGAGTCCACGCTGGGGAACAGCAACTTGGCCAGCGGACTGATAGTGAGTGAGAGAGAGTAAGTGAAAAACACACAAGAACAAAGAGAGAGAGAGAGAGAGAGAGAATCCATTTTAAAAAGCTCAATTTCTCTAGTCAGAACTATCAGACATAATTTAGAGCTTCCTTATACAGGTAGTCCCCGACTTATGAACACTCAAGTTACGAATTTCTGTAGATACTGTTTCAATCTACAGTAGCTCACATGTATTGTACAAGCAAAATAGACATTTCAGTGCACCAGATACCAGTATTTACCATTTAGCCATTTAAATGCGCAGAGACAACACTGAGATTAATTTCCTTAGGCGCGGTTACAATTTTTGGCCACATGATGGCAGTGTGGGAAAAGGGGACAAATTTAGTATAGTGGAGAAATACTGTGTGCTTTTACATTGTATATTCGTGTCACATCTCAGACTCACTTTGTCAGACTTAAGAACAAATCTGACATACAAACATGCTCGTTCGTAAGTCAGGGACTACCTGTAAAAGGATCGTTTTTACTTTCATTTATTTATTTAATTTTATATGAGGTAAAGAACCCAAAGCTGACAAACCTGAGCATAGTGAAAATGTAACGCGGGCTGGCTGCGTCTTTGCCTCCGTTGATGCGGGTACCAAACTGACCCAGGGGCTGCAGGATGTTGATGTTGTTGCTGCCGACGAAGTTCTGCGCCAAGTTCACGATGGTCATCATTAGAGCTTGCTGGTGATGACGGAATAAAAAAAAAACAGGAATGCATGATTTACTGTTTACAACTAGCAGTGATGTCACAGCATTTAGATACAAGTAGTTTCTTTTCCGGGCAACTGTACAGAGGACAGGAACACTCACGGTGATGGTGAAAATCATGCCATGATGAGATTTTAACATGAGTACGCTTTTAAATATATATATATATATATATATATAATCGTATATTATTAGCAGGCTTTAGTATAATGTATAATGAGTATAATGAGAGTATAATGTAATATGTTTAACTAACATACAGTGAGCAGGAAGGCTAAAAAGAAACAGAAAAACTTTTAAGTATTGGATTAGGTGGCCAGGTATGAAAGAAAAAAAGAAAAGAATATAACAAGACACACACACCTCGCCATGATGGTACGCGGACATCTCTGCTACTGAGCCAGCCAGCTGAGCCACTTTCACCTCCCTCTTATCATTCCTCTTCAGACAAGTAAACAGGACCTTCCTCTGGCCAGGCTTCAGGCCTGAACACGCACACACACACTCAGATAACCAATTGCCTTAATCCTTCAGACCTGTGGTTATGTAGCATTCTGTTTTAATTCATGTCCTTGCTCTCAACACCTTGTAGTTTTCAGTGAAAGAAATTTCGACAAATAAAATGTCTAAAAGAAATGTATTTAGATGTCTTTTTGCTGCCCACACACACACACACACACACAACGGTCATTAATAAAATATAACTATTCACGAGACGTACCGTCGACGAGGGACGGAATGGACCTCTCGTTGTCGGAGTTGGAGAAGAGGATCAGCTCTTTGTTGATGAAGTCGTTGTAGGATAAGTGCCGGGTTGCAGTGCCGTACAGGAATTGCTGCAACACACACGTACACATTATCATTATAAATTGTCCACCTATTCAAACTACGACAAGAAATGCAAACTTCACAAAAAACAAGCAGTAACGCGTTGAAAATATGAACAGCCTGAATAAAGTGGTGTCTTCATACTTGAGGACAATTAAGCTAGTTATGTCCTGTCAAGAATTTGATTCTTAAATCTCTGTTCTGCAGTGTTGGATGGGTGGACGTGAAAATCTCTCACCTCGGGCAGACCGTGCATCCTCCTCTGCCGCCTGTCCTCCATGAAATTAGTGAGCCACTCTTTTCTGTCGTCTGTCTTCTTCTTGCTGAAAGCCTTTATAAAGCAGAGACACACGGACAGAGTGCTAGGATGACTATACTGTGTCCATCTGATCACATCGTTGTTTCTCATACATGTCCACATATTTAATTAATTGTTTAGTATGATATTGTTTAATGTGTGGGCGGGGCTATAATAGACATCGCTTTTATCCATCCGTTTTCTCCATGATCAGCTTTGAAACAGAAAGGAAAAAGCGAGCGTTCAGCACCAAGGTCAGCTCCACTACATAATGCTACAACTCGTTCAGTCTGGAGCTGCGTTTTTTTCCTATTCTATTCTATAAGTACTTAAGTACGGGATAAGTATTATCAAGGGACCTCGTGTGATTTAGAAATTACCCCCCCACACACGTGTGAGTTTTGAAGCCTGCGATTTTACTTGAAATTTGTTTACTTTTCTCCCGGATATGAATTATGATGTGAGCCTTCCTTGCTTAATTGTGCGCTGCTGTTGTTTGGAAATGTCTTGTCATTTACAGGTCTAAGCTGTACGATATAAACAGAACAGCATTCCTTGCTTGTGCATGCTGCTACACACGCCATCCATCAACATCTAATCTTTCATTCTTTTTGCTTTCCATCTTCTGATGGTTTTCAGCTTTCTCTTTCTGCACATTGTGTTGTTGTATGGTGTGTGTATAGCGGCATGTGACGCGGCACCCAAAATACTTTCAAAGCGCTCCAGCCTCCATTCTTCACGGAAGATGGATGATAAAAAGGCGCACAGGAAACAAAAACCTTGAAATAAATGTTGTTGGAATTTTGAGGAGGAAATCTTGTATTTTTCGACATGAAGTCTATTTAAATTTGTTTGCCTAGATCAGGGGTCGGAACCTTAAACACTCGAAGAGCCATTTGGACCTGTTTCCCACAGAAAAGAAAACATTGGGAGTCAAAAATAAATATAACTCTGCCTATACAATACTGTTTTTTTTAATACCTTTGTTCTATGTACATAAAAAAAATATATATAATATGTTGCATTCATGAAATCAATGAACTGCTACAGAGAAAACCAAATCTTATTTCTGCATGCAACAAAAACATTTTGAAATGTATTTCAACTGTATTTATTAAATAAAAAGCCGAACCTAATTTATCCACATCCAGCAAACCAGAAATGTTGTTTGCTTCTGTGTGGTGTCATCGTTTTATTGCGGTCAACCTGAATGAAATCGGGGCTTGAAAAAACTTGATAAACCGTTTGCCGGCGGGTGTCACACCGCACTGCTACAAGATAACAATTTAACATTTAGAATTACAGTAATGAACGAAAAATAAAATACATTTCAATGAAATACTCATACTCATTATTTATTCCCCAAAGCCACGGGGAGCCGCAGCAGAGGGATGTAAGAGCCACAACCCTTGGCCTAGGACATGTGATTGCTCGGATATTCATGTTTCAAATGGTTTAACATTTTTTGGGACACGCTGTATATCAGAGAGCGAGAAAACGTCACCCATCGTTTCCTAATAACAACAAGGCATTACGGATGTCATCGCACGTCCCGCTTACCAAAGTAATGGCGGCGTCATCCTCTGTGCCTGCGTACTTGAACATGATCCGATGTCTATCCATATCGGCGAAGTATTCCTTCGCCTCTTTGCTCGTGCTCGTACCCAAACCTTTTGTGTCAAATTTATTAAAACAACATCATTAATCCAATCACGGAATACTGTATGCACGGACTGTATGCACGGTTTTTGTTTTATAAAACAAAAACAAACCTTTGTAGTACTTTATATGCCATGTTTTGTAATTCTCCGTTTGCTTCTTCCACTCGTCGAACTCAGGAATGCTGTAGAAGGAAACCTCCTGTTTGTTCTTTGTGGCCTGTGCAAAAAAAAAAAAATGTGATGAAAAAATTAACGTTGACGTCTGATCAAAACGCAACACTGAATAGATTTATTTATTAATTAAAATATTTCTTGGGGTGAAATATGAGAACATACTTTAACAATGGGCGTGATGAACTCCTCCAGGAATGTGTGCTTCAGAAGGGAGGGCCAGTTATGGTGAAAGAAGTTGATGAGCAGACCTTTAATGTGAGAACCATCTTGATCCTAATCATAAAAAATAAAAAGGGCAAAATGTATGTCTAAGCATGAACGAAACATGGGTAGAACAATATTAAAAACATGTTTAGGGTGAAAACAAGACGAACCTGATCAGTCATGATCATGATTTTGCCGTAGCGTAGAGATTTCAGCGACTCCGCATCGTCGTAGCTCTTCTTGTACTGCAAGCCGACGATCTTGATGATGTTGTTGATTTCTGCGTTCTCCATGATCTTCGAAGGACGGAAACCATACAGATAAAAGAAGCGTGCGGCCGTTTAATGTTGTGCAGCAATATAATTCATATTAACATCATTTTTGATTTTCATTCTCACATTCTGCTGCTGTGGATCATCCACACACTAGAACACAAAGTTCTGTACATCTTGCTCTTGCATCAGTGGGTAATTTCACTTTAATACTGTAGACCTGTGTCTAAGACCCGCTCCTGTATTCATGTTACACAATTAACCCTTTTAACGGTCTGCGCAACTTTTTGGTAGAGTCACAGCAACATACTGAAAAATATAGATATTTTGAATCTAATTGAATTGGGCCATCTCTAGGTGAGGAACGATATCCTTTAAAAATTTTGTGAATTTGTGTGTTTTTTTTTTTTTTGTGAGAATTAAAAAAGTCAGAATTAAAAAAAACATTGTGTTGGATCACAAGTTAGAACAATTTTTTTTTCTGTATTTGTAAATACAGTGTTACTTTTATACTTTTTTATACATCTCAACCATTCAGAGGAGGTTTATACTGGTGTCTGTTACAAAGTACAAATAATAACTGTTGTAAATAATTGTTTTCATTGCTTTTCTCTTCTTTTTTCTACTAGTTTTGTAGACTATTTTTTTCTCGGTTTTCTCCTTATTTCTGTAAGGCTGTTCTGTGACGATGTCTGCAAATAAAACTCGGCGCTCAATCCATGATGTGTCTTTACTTAACATCCATGTCATTCATATATGTGCTCACCTGTTTGTGTGTGGCCTCTCTGACGTTGAGGATCTTGCCTCTTAGAGGAAACACTCCGTATCGGTCCCGTCCGATCACACCCAGGCCGGAGACAGCCAACGATTTGGCTGAATCTCCCTCGGTGAGAATCAGAGTGCATTCAGAAGAGTGCTTCCCACCTGAATGTAAAAAAATAAACAAATAAATCAGACATCATGCACAACAATATATTTTATTTATATATAAACATAAATAAATATTTTTACTTTTTTTTTTTTTATGTTTCAGATACCCTAAAGAGAACTCATCACTGAAATCATACTGAAGACCGGGTCAGGTAACCATGTAGTGCATATTATATTAATAAATAGTTTCTTATAAATAAATATTTCTTTTTCAATTTATAAAACTGTAAAGTTGGCTTGTCTTGTTGACACTGAAGATATTTGTGAAAACAATTATTTTGGGCGATGTAAGATGAGTAACAGAACACATCAAGATAGTTTTTGGAATTTTTGTTCGTCTGTTTATGCACACATCATGTAAAAAAAAAACACTGAAGGACTTTTAATGGGGTTTTCACAGGCGTATTTGGCCGAGCTTGAGTTAACATGGAGGCTTTGTTTCATCGCAATCGGCCCACGTGACGAGAAGATACGCTCATGTGAAACTTAAATAGAAAATTACATGAAAAAAACATTACTTCATCTTAAAATTCAACAGCTGGTGCTGATTTTTTTAAATACGCGCTTATAAATGTGCATTTGGAATGTACTTAATAAACGCGATCTCACACTTTCATTCCGCAGACTTTACGGCAACACGAAAATTTTTTAGTTCACTTCAATGGCAGTGTATTTTTTTTTTTTTACGCGCTTACAAGTGTGCAATTAAATTCCATGTGAACAAAGTCATGGGCATATCTAGTGTATAAAATTCACTGTCACTTGCACTGCTTTAGTAATAGTAATAGTAAAAAAAACAGAAATGCTAACACGCTGATAATCTGAACAAATTACTTATGTTATCATGTCGTGTGTCAAAGATACAAGTGACATTTTATAGCATTCTGAAGGTATTTGAAATACTGTACGTCTTCGAAAACATAATAATTAGACATATTTCACAAAGGGGCCACATTACAACCTACATCTGCCTGTGTGTCAGGATTCGTTTGTGAAACACCCGGACGCTGTGACCGAACTTACCAGCATCATTAGCGTCGTCCAGTTTAGGAATGCCTTTGATCTTGCTGTGTTTGACTGAAGAGCACTTTTTATTCAGCTGCGTCTGAGCCTTGAACTTCACCCAGTTGAGAATGCTCTCCACGATGCCGCAGTTGGTAGCCTGGACGGCAGTAAGAGACCAGTTAGAGCCTGACACCTCACTAAGCATAATTGTGGTTTAGAAAAAATAGTAATATGTAAGGAATTAAACATAAAAACATGTTTATATGAAACTGCTACAACTTCGACTACGAGATAAATATGCTCTTTACGAAAAACTTGACACGAGAACCTAACACATCAAGTTTCTGATACTGCAAGCTATAATAGCAAATTAAATGTAAATATTATGAATGAGAACTGTACCTAAATCCCAAATTCACTTTTTAATTCTAGAAAACTTATCACAATGCGTCCTTACCGCTCTTATGAATTTTTCAGACAGCGCGCATTTAGAGCCGAAGCTTTTGGTCTGAAGTGTCATGTTCTCTTTAGTCTGAGAGTCGAACGTCGGGTTCTCGATCAAAGCGTTCACAAACACCCAGATGTGGTTCTTGACCTGAAATAAATTGTCGTTATCATCATGTTGCTCGTTAATTGAAACATATAAGCATTTAAAGAATACGGCTAATACTGTAAATTATCTCCAGTAATCGTAACGGTATTAAATGTGGAAACCTGGAATGGTTTCACTGAGACTCCTGCTTTGTTCTTCTTCTTCACCACTTCGATGAGTTTTGCCACAATTTGGTCCACGACATAATCGATGTGTCTGCCACCCTGTGAGGAGAGTCGGTAATTAAAAATGAAACCTAGATAAATAAACAGCTACATATTCAGTACTGCGCAAAAGTCTTGAGCCACCCTGCATGTATTTCATATCATGTTTTCAATATAATCTTTTGTCTCTCATTTTCAGTCCAGTTCCTGGACCTGACTAATTTCAGAGGGATGATTATCGTTTGTTAAGCCGCACAGTGACCAAGGAATCATTCAAGGAAAAAAACAAAAAAAAACATCTAACTTAAGTGAGCATGAACCAGTGAGAAACGGGTAGAGATGGCAGATGATCAGTCCGGTGATTAGTGTACTGGTGATGCTGAATGCTCAGTGACAAGAGGGGAAATCATTATCTTTAATTTAATCTGCATCATTTAATTCAATTTAATATGAAGAAATGAAGGGTGACTCGAGACACACCACTGTATCTAGATATATAATCATAAAAATTAGGACAGAGTGTAAAACTGGGTTTGACGCTGCTTTAGTTTGCTCAAAAATTTCCATTCTGTTTGTGACTTAAAAAAAATATATATATACCATAATGTCTAAGCCATGTCAAAAACATGTATTGCAAAACATCACAATGTCCACATTATCTGCTCATAGCGATCAGCTCCAGTGTTCCAGCTACCTTCGTGGTGGCGATGCTGTTGACGAAGCTGATCTGCTGGAAGCCCTTCTCGCTCATGGTGAGACACACCTCCCAGCGCTCGTTCACCGCTTCATTAACGACCTTCAGTGCCACGCCGGTCTCGTCCAGCTTATCCTTCACGTACAGATCCACATAGCTGCGGAAGCCATTCACCTGCAGGAGCACACACACACACACACACACACACAAAAGGCAAAAGCATGGCTTTTAACGGCTCAATGTTTCCAGGCAGAACTATTAGTACACCATGAGAAATCAAACAAAAGAAACATGCATTTAAAGAAATGGAAGTTGATTTATACTGCAAAAATTGCACAAAAGTTTATTTAGAAAGACATACTTTGTGACGTGCATGACTGTTCGAGGAAGAAAATGGCTGAGTTGAAAAGAAAAAGTAACAGATGCAAAGAACAGACGTAAAGTGTCAAATACTTTTTCATCTAAGTCGAGTTCGGACAGGAGAGTGGTTTGAAACATGGACATCATGTGATTTTTATTTATTTTATTATATCTTTTTACACATTTCGCAGTTTGTCCAACATCTCAAAACAAAAATATAACTTCTATAAGTGTGCATAATATTTATTTTGTTCCTTTACAGTTCCAAATGGTATTTCATGTCAATGTGAAACTCTTTTTTGAGAAGTCTTTTAAATAAATGTTTATACAGGCAACCCTGCAAAGTCACGGTTCAAAGCTTTTCCTCAGTCGTTTGCTGAATTTTCCTTAGAACTTAACTAATACTTGTTTGCGAAAAACTCAAATATCCTAGATTTTTTTCATGGCAATATATAATTACCCATGCGTTTTTACCACTGAATTTCAATATAAAATATAATACTGTATATGTTTTTACTGCCATAGAGGAACACAATGGGATCGTAGAAGAAAAAATTCGGCTTGGGACGGTGAATTATTACTCTATTTACCCTATAGTACTTATACCAAAAAAAACAACAGTGCATACCAAAGAAAACACGCTTGCCTTACATTCTAGCACTGCACGAGACATAGAAGTACAGTACAGTATACAGGTTTACCTTTCCATTCTCTTTGTTTTTTAAGGGTAATGTATTGAGTAAGGTGAGCTTGAAATGCAATTAAAAGTGTTTTGGGAGCATGTTTAAAGTTTAAACTATAAAAATAGGCATTTTTTGACCACGTCCATTTCGGAGGTCGACTGTATAGAGAAAGATTGACCATATCAACGACTTCCTTTTGTAAAATAACACCTGTTTGTTTAGTCTCAACAGTGCTGTTTATATGACACTTTTTTTTGTATTCAATAACAGATTCCAGCTCTGTTATTTAAACACATCTGGACATCATTTTGTATTTGTGTGTAACGGTCAGAATTTGTACTGATATTAATGCCTTGTGATGTGATGTTTGTTTGAGGGGGTAAAAAAACGCAGCAGAATGTGTTTAACTGTAAAAAGCGTTTTCACCCAGCAGCTGCTTGAAGGAAATGTTAAAACCACAGCCTCCAGCTGCAGCTCTTACAGTTATATCCAAACATGCAATTTTACAATTAGGGACCTCGTCTCGTTTAAAGGCGTTAACGTTCAATCTGAAAACGGCGACTACATTTGGGTCAGATGTACCTAGAGGCTAAGGCAAGTTAGCATTAGAGGTGAAGCAGACTGTGTGTTTATGTCCTCGTAAGCCTCTGGAGGATCTGCTAGGGTGACTTTATAACCGTGACACTGATAAGGCGATGAAGTGATAACTCACAGCAGCATAAGAGATTCAGACAGCTAAGACTGTTGGCTACATGAATGAGTTATTTACTACAAGACAAGTAAAATAATATTGGAGTATATTCTCAGCCCAAGTAGATGTGTATTTAAAGAACATTATTATTATTATTATTACTATTATTATTATTATCCATTCCTAGAGCATCAGGTGGTTATTTTGGGCCATTATATTGAGTGACATCACATTGAGTGACATCATAGTGTGCTACTTTTTTCCCAGCATCTGGAGCTTTCTGTAGATAAGATTTCCCTGTTTCTAAAATGATGTCATAATAGTACTGGTAGGGTGCAGGGTGCTTGGTCCCACTCATCGTTGCTTGCTTAATATTTATTATTACTATCATCATTATGTACTCCTAGAGCATGCGGTGCTCCTGTGGTGACGTCTGATCTAACATTTCAAGGTCATGGCTACGTGTAACACGATTTGCCCAGTCTCATTTGCCTTTCATGCGGCGTGTTTGTGACTTACAGGCAGCTTCTTGCCGTTGAGAATGACTTTGACGCCCTTGCACGAACCGGCGACGTCGTAGGCCCTGCGCGTCAGCAGAGCCACGATATCCTTGTCCAGTTTATCCATCTTGAATTTGGAGAGGTCGGGCTGGAATGTGACGCAGGTGAAATCGTCGCCGTCGAAATGCTTGATTTTTGGATCGCTGGTTTTGTTCATGTTGTTCTGCCATGTCTTTAAAGCAAACAAAACAAAAAAAAATAATCAGTTAGTGAATGGGTTTCTCTTAATAGTAGTGATTTCTTAACGATTTAAGAACTTACACTTAATGATTTAGCTGCACAAATTAGTTACTGAATTTAATGTAATGAGGTATTACCAGAAGATTCGCACACAACTTAGCACAGCTCTAACACCCCTTTTTCCACCAAAGTGAACCAGGTTCTAGTTCATATTTAGTTCAATAGCAAACCCCCTGAGTCCTGGCTTTCCCGAATTTTTTACATGTCGTTGCGAGCTTTTCTCTTAGCTTTATTATTACTAGAAAGAATCTGAATCTTAAATATTGAGTCCATAAACCACCTATGAAATCCACACAAACTCATTCCGTCACACAGTTTTCAAATGCTTCTCTCCTAAAATGTCAACTGTGTTAATTTCTTTCAGTGGAATAGTGGCTAGTGGTACCTGCTTGAAGCTGTGTTTGTACTCTCGGCAGGCGGTTTCCACTGTAAACTTGGTACTGAATATGTTGCAGAGCTTAGCACCGTAGCCGTTCCTTCCACCTGCACAACACGGATAAGACGTTTGAGTTGAGAGTAAGGAAAAAAATCTGGATTGCAAGACAACCAGGATCGAAATTATCCTGATTTAAAACAAGCTTTAATGTCAACATATTGTGATTACATATTGGTGAATTTTGGCTGATTTTAGAAAATGTCTGGTTCTGATTAATGCACATTAATTTAATAATTCATATTCTGTACCATGTTGTAACAATATTGATTAATTTTCCATAGCCGCAGAAAATCATGTGTTTGGATGAATGCGCTTGGTATAGTATGAACAATCCTTTCTATACTGTATCAGCTCTTACACCGGGACTGTAAGGTGAGACCTTCATGTCATCTATGAACAAATAATGAACAGACTAGAGATGTTACTCAATGTATCATAATGTGTAATCTTTGTTAAATAGACAGAGAATGATGCAGTTTCTCAGCAACGAGAAGTCTTACTCATTTGAAAAGAAAGTCAGAGGATAACTGTTTGTAGCTGCTTCACAAACGACAAACGAGAGTAGTTTCACAAACGACGTTCAGACTTTCCTGACGAGTCCTGGCAGACTTTTTAAACAGATATGGCTTAATATTGTAAAATATCACTAAAATTATATTTATTATAATTTAATGAATTTCACAAAAAACACAATGCATGAAAAACAAATCAAACTGGTCAACTTCTTATTATACTGTACACTACCAGTCGAAAGTTTGGACACACATTCTAATTCCATAGACTTTGCTGATTTTTATTTCTTTCGACACTGTTGTAAAACAGTGCTGGTTGTTAATTGGTGATTTCTGAGGCTGGTCTTGCTTTCCTGGGAAGGTCTTCATGAGACAGTTTCATCATAGTGCTTGATGGCTTTTGCGAATGCACTTGACAATATTGTTTTTGCGAGAACTGTTCCAGTAAGGCCGAACTCTGTGTCTAAAATAACTGACTGTTGTTATTACATAATTACCCAATTCCATGTGTGTTATTTCATAGTTTCATAGAAATCCCCAGTATTGTTGTACAATGTAGAAAATCAATCACTAAACAAAAACTAATAAATTTGCAAGTGATTCCAAACTCTTGAGCGGTGTTGTGTAAGTCTAATATAAGGTCATGGCTACATATAGTACCAGTCAAAAGTTTAGACACAGCTTCTGATTCAATGTTTTTGTTGTTTAATGATTTCATAGTTAATCACATGTGAACTATGGGGAAAAAAATTATCAATTAACAAACCACAAATTAGAGCCGTTATGAAGGCTTTACATGAGATCATAAGAGTAGCAAATACATCTTAATACATCAACAATATCAACTGTTTAAAGGAGATTATTGCATATTTTGGACGCTTGTCAACTTCTTCATACTGAAGTTATATGATGTTGGAACAACACAATGTAACTTGTGTAAATATAACTGTCAGTTGTGGAAAATGTTTAGATTTGAAAAAAAAAAAAAAAAAACTATTTAGAATCAAAGATGGGTGGTTTTTTTTTTTTTTTTTGACCAGCAACTGACACTTTTTTCCCCCAGCAATTCTACAAATAATAAAATGGTAATAGAGGAATAAAACAACGTGAGATTTGAGTTTTTAAATTTAACCTCTCTGCATGGTAACATCTCTTTGCTTAAGGCTACGCTAATTGTTCTCCTACAGCACGTTGTGTTTTATTATTTGCTGATTTTATTTGTGTTTCCTATGTTTAAATAATTTACTGTCCTTATACAATATATGGCACTTACAGTACAGACCAGTCTAATTTTAATAAAATGATGTATAAAGGCTTATTCTGAAAAGTATAAAAAGGCTGGTTAGATGACTTGAATTTATAATATAAACTAAAAAAAAATGCTGAAAATTGTTATTTAGAAGCATGCTTTGTTTGAATATATTATTTACTTTGCTATGAATATATTATTCATCAGCTCATTGTTTTGTTGTGTGTTTTTTTTCCCTTCTTTTTATCTCTTTCAGTTACCTGTGACTTTTTTCTCTTCGTCGTCGTAATTGCTGGAGGTCAGCAGGTGTCCGAAGATCAGAGCAGGCACGTACATCTTCTCGTCTTTGTGCTCCACTACGGGGATTCCTTTCCCGTTGTTCCATATTGTTATTGTGTTGGACTCCCTAACAGTTCACAAACACACACACACACACACACATGCACTAGATAAGAAGAGAGGTACCATCAGGTGTTCTTTTATTAAACCTGAGAAGGACAGTGAGGAGAAATGAGTTGGTGTGTGAGTGAGGATAATCTGCTGATCTGTATGTGTGGGTGTGTGTTTGTATACGGGTGTGTGGTGGTGTTGTGTGTGTGAGAAGGACAGTCAGCTGAAGGTGACGTGAATGTGAAACGAGTAGTCTGCATGCCAAGTGCTTCTTATCCGTTTTCCTCCAATACACTCCTCCTTCAAATCACCTTCTACCAAACATCTCAGGTAATAAACTGCTCAATTAAACGTCTTAACGAGACGCTTGTCTGTTAGTTATTATTTATGCCGTGCTCATCTAGCACAGCTTCATTTAAAAGGTAATTGACGGAAAATAATGATGTTAAAACAGAGAAAAAAATAATAAAAAGCATATGACTATAATCCTTTAACGTATGAGAACATTTTACACAATTCGTCTTGTTTCGTATCACATATGTGTGCGCACTCATTCATTTCATACAATGCAAGACATTTTATGAAAACTATGCCCTGGATTTCGCTCTGTAGGACGGCAAGCAGTTAATCGGAAAAAAAGTCAGAGGGCCTCGCTTTAGCCGTTTTTAGCTCTGTTATGAAATGTCCACGTTGTCGGGCTGACTGACATCGTTGCTCTACGCACACTTGGACCCAAAAAGTTGACCGCTCTCATTCAAGCTACATATAACCATGTATCATATATAGAGCAGATCTAAAACCACCTATGAAGGTGACTAAAATCTGTGAAGACATGTGAAAACCAACACCCATAAAGAATTTTAATTGTGGCGACAGTTCAATTCTTGATAAAACTTTCACTGAGTCAAAAAAATGTCAGGAATATTATAATATCCTGTTGTGTAATTCTATTAACTATTTTTTTTTACAAATAAATTAGTTTGGCATTTATTACATTTCATATAATCCACTACAAAAAACACTTTTTAGAATAATCGTTAAGCAGCTCCGTTTAGCAAATCTGCAAAAATTTCGATTTCATTTAATTTGCAGTGAAAAATAATTATATATTTATATATATATATATATATATATATATATTTTTTTTTTTTTTTTTTAACAGTGCTGCAAAATATTTTTCTCTCTGCTGCAAAAGTTCAAATTGCACCACTTGTTTACGCCCTAATAAAATATCTTACGGTTGCTTACATTTAAACCCGTACCACCATAAAAAAAAAAAAAAGTTTTAATACGATTTACTAAAGAGGAAGAAATAAAAGCAAAATTCACTTTGCTCTAAGGATAACCAGCCTGTGGGAAGCCCGCATGACATCACGATACGCTCCGTTCCAGGAAAAATAAACAAATAATAATAATAAGCGCAAGGATCGCTGGGCATTTTAATAGCTTCCTGCTGTTGAACACTTTATGAACAAGCTGCTGAAAGGAAGAACGATCTGGCGTAATAAAACCCCTGTATCCCGGCAAGCTGTCGTCTTTATTTGTTTTAGCAAGGGTGCGTGGGCAATGAGAGCGAGCGAGAAGCCCTGTGAGATGATTCATTAAGTGGCAGAATGTCGTCTTTAGCGTAAACAGGCTGAAATTCTTCAGGGAAGTGGAGAAAAGGCACTCACGGATCGATGGTGATTTTGATGCAGTTCATGTTCTTGTCTCGCTGCTTGTTGTCGGCCGCGTTAACTGTGAGGAGGAAAAAAGAAAAAAAATGAGGCTGAATCTGGAACTATGAATAGAACAGTTCATTAAAGATGACGCTGATCACCTCTGCGGTGTGTCTAAAAGCGGGATTAATCATATCCTCTCTATGTATCTATGAGATACAGGAAAACAGTACTGTGCAAAAGTACACCATCATTTATTCACACTGTGCTTCCAAAGACTCTTATATTTTCAATCTAGTCTTGAGGAATAGTTTCTCCAGCCTTCCTGAAGGATTTCTTACTAACTTAAGGCACAAACCGGGGAGAAAAAGATGCAGATTATGAACCGGTGATGCTGAATCATCAGGTACACTCCTGAGGTACTTTGTAGCCTGTCAGTAAAACATTTTGTTCTCATTTCTTTAACTTAATACACAGTTAAACGTTTGTACACACCTCAATGTTTGTTTGTTTTTTGTTTTGTGATTTATTTTCTACACTCTAGAACAATACTTGGGATTTCAAAACTATGTAATAACACATACGGTATTATGTAATTAATTAACAACAACAGTCAGTTGTTATTTTAAGACATGATGGTCAGCTGTTCTGGAATTCTTGCAAGAACAGTTATTCTCAAGTGCATTTGCAAAACCCATCAAACACCATGATGAAACTGGCTTTCATGAAGACCTTCCAAGGAAAGCAAGACCAAAACGTACCTCTGCTCTGTTCATTTAGAGTTACCAGCCTCAGAAATCACTATCACAACCAGAACCTCAGATTAGAGGAGTTATAAAGGCTTTACAGAGCGTAAATGGCAGATACATCTCTATAGCAACTGTTCAAAGGTGATTATGGATGCCTTCAGCATTGTTTTACAATGTAGAAAGAAATAAAAATCAGGAAAGACCATGGAACTAGAAGGTGTGTCAAAACTTTCAACTGGTAGTGTAATTTCTTTCAATATGAAGAAATGTTTGAACAGTACTATATGTTTTAATTCTGGTCATTCTGGTTTAGTGAAGAGGTTGCTGCGTAACATGGAGAATCTAAAGGGACATTAGAGGATTTTCGTGTTTGCACAAAAAAATAAAATAAATAAAAACTATATACAATACTGTGCAAAATACTTTTTTATCATCTGTAGTACAAATTTTGCTATACAAGTTTATTATGTCTGCATTATTATGGCCATGTACACGACCATTCCCTATAAAGATACACTACAATTAATGTATAAATAACATAACAGGCATGCAAATATTCTTCTGTAAAGAAAGCAACATATTACATGATGGACCAGTTTTCAGATGGGGGGAAAAAAATCGATAATGTAGACTCCTGGGTTTTGCATGAAAATAAAAAGGAGCGAGTGTGACAAAGTTACCAAAAGAACTCATATTCTCCAGCATGCTCAGTAAAACCTTACAGCCGTTTTATTTACAGTTCTGTGCAAAAGTCTTGGTTACATCCAAAAAAAAGCCCTATGCAATGATGCTTTTGAAAACATTTCTACATTAAAAGAAACTTCTATAAAAAGCACTAAGTAATAACGTAAACAGTAAATGGTCAATATTTGGGGCGGAAACTCTTTGCTTGAACATAAGTGGTAGTGTTCAATACAGATGTGTGCAGTATTCTAAGCAAAACAGCTGTTAGGTTTTACTGAGCATCTGTTTGTACTACAGATAATATGGCGCCTGAGACTTTTTGCACAGTACTGATACTAGGGATGCATTTTTTTATTTTTTTTGCATCCCTAGTACAATCAGTTACATTCCCGAGACATAGCGCGGAAATGGAGGTAAGTGAGAAGCGCACCGAGGCATCGGCTTACCCAGAATTTCATCAAAGATTTTATACAGTCCAGGGACGTAAGTGATCTCTCTTATGTTCATTCCAATCTCGTCATCGAAAACCCACATTTGCTGGAAAAAAGAAAAAAAATTATAAGTACAGGTTGAAATGAGTGTGCGGTAATCTCGCTGGACAGCAACTTCGTGCAGTATTACAATCAGTACAATCTTTTCAGGTTTTTTTTTAACTGGCTGTAGAACCGGGCCTCACCTGAGTGACGGGCTCCACCGAGCCGATGTAGGTGTCTGGGCGGAGGAGGATGTGCTCCAGCTGGGTTTTCTTCTGGTACACGCGTTCCACAGACATCTTCTTGGAGCCCTCTTTCCTAGACGGCTCGCTCTTCCCGCCTTCGCCGTTCGCCTCCTCTCTCTTCGTGCCATTGTTCTTATCAAAGAGGGTCTGTCGTGAAGATATACGGAGAATTAGACACGCTTGTAAGACTTACTGAATCAAACTTTTTTCTTTCTTTCTATGAATTGAACCAAAGATTTCTTAACTCCCAAAGCCCATGCAAAAACGGAAGACTTTTTTTCTTTCTGTTCTTTTTTTAATACTATATTCTCATTTTATGTTCTTTACTTGAATACACTCTTTTCTTTTTAGGCCATGGGTATTTTTTCCCTTTTCTTTTTTCATCACAATATTTTTATATTTTATATGCTTTATTTAAGTACTTTCTTTTGTTTAAAATTTTTAGGTCATGTGCGTTTTTTTTATTTTCTTTTTTCATTACTATATTCTTATTTTATATTCTTTATTTGAATACTATATTTTCTTTCTAATTTTTAAGTCACTGGCAGTTGTAAAACCATTTCACTGCATATCATACCGTGTATGACTGTTTATGTGACATAAATTTTAAAATAAAATATGAATTTTAAATTTGAACATAACTGGTGTATCCGGCTTTGTGTGTAACAGAATAACTGAAAAAAAAAAAAAAAAGAAATATATATACTCTGTAAAATCATAACGTCTTTACACAGATCACAAACAGCTCGCAAATAATTCCATTACAAAATATTTGTGATTACTAAATGACAATTCTATTGTCATTTAGTAATCACATAAATAAAAAACAATAAATGTTGCGCAATCCTAAATACACAGGAAGTCACAAAGTTTAATACTTTTATAATATGACTTACACAGATGGTCATTTATTTATTTAATTATTTATTTATTTTGCACGTCAGTAGCTGATTTATCCTGATCAGGGTCACAGTGAATCCAAAGCCTGTCCTGGCAACACAGGGAATGAGATGAGAATACATCCTGAATGAGATGCCAGTTCATCATGTTTTTAACTCATTCACGTCTCCCGGCATGTTTATGCAGTCATGAGCAGGACATGCACACTATCCTGAGCTCAGAGTCAAACCTTGAACCTTGGACCTGGTGCTGATTATGACTATATTTTGAATATATAAATATCCACTCTGTATATAAAGTTTCTTGGTGAAACATTTAAGTCTGCAGAAAGCTTCCATAGGCTATTTTACACTATATGGCCAAAAGTATACAGATACAGAATACTGAAGTATACAGAAGAGTTCAAGCACAATATGTTGATGAGACTCTTAGTCACAGTAAAACATCTGTATGGTGCAAAGGTTTAAAAAAAAAAGTTGTATGTCTGTGATTTCTGTTCCTGGCCGAAGTGGCTCAGCGCGCACTGCAGTCATTTCAGAGAACCTTCAGCAAGTGGAACGCATGATCTTTAAAAATCGACAACTTGTCGCCAACTTGCAGAAGAGATTCATCTGTCTGTGGAAACTGTACAGACAATCATTCACCAACACCACTTGCACATTATAGGAACTCCAAGCTTTTTAAAGCTTGGAGTTAATGCCACATCCCCTGTACAGTCCTGACCTCACTCAAAGCCATTTCGAAATGTTTGGGCCATTAAAAGAGTTCCTGGGAGGTCAGAGTTTCAAAAGTGAAGCAGGTAAAGGAACCGAGTAAACTTCCTTCAAACACTAGTGAAACACTGGGATAAATGCATTAGGGTAGCAGGCAATTATACAGAAAAATAAAGAGAGTCTCAGGTCAGTGTCCTCTCTCTCACTCACACAAAAAAAGTATGCCGTATACACTAAACTGCTCTTAAAGCCCTATTCAGAACCAGCCTATGTAATAATTGCGCATAGACATTACTCTTCAGAAAGACCTACAGATGTGACAGAGACAGATATGGTATAAGATTAGACTTATAACAAGTGACCTTATAACAGGCAGGGAATTCTTTCTTATTACAACATGGCAGATGTTGTGCGTGAGGAAAGTGTTTCTCTCACAATGTTATTGCAGTTTAACTCATTCTCCAAAACAATCATGTTTTACCGAACCGAGAAACTGATGGCAGATGAGTTTTAAAAAAAATTTCTGTTTGCATTCACGCGAAATATTGCACAAATAACAATGATTTGTTGCTGCGTTTGAATACCTGGAATGTCTGGGGTTCAGGCACTGGTGTAACAGGGTCACTTCGCAGACTGTTGTGTATATTATATGTAACAACATCCGTACCCCATAATCTTGCGCATTTCTATCCTAAGATCGTAGGTCTTTTTCGGAAAAGTGACCAGTGACCCAAGATGTTCGTTCGAACATGAGGTCTACGCGTTCATATGCCATCAACAAAGAGAATGTACAGGTATGTGATACAGGATGTATCCCTCTACACCTGGGATACACCTCAGACACAATCATAAACCGCCCTGACCAGGAGAAAGCTCTTAATGAATAAATGGCTGAAAAGTGGAAACACAAAGCAATAAACTTTTTTTTTTTTTTTTACACATTTTCTGTGATCACGTGGGTCAGGGGGTCATATTTACACCTGGAGTTTGTTTACTGACGTCATCCATTACAAAGTTTCAGAGGGGTTTAATCACCTCTGGTAGTTAAATTAAATGATTAAACAAAAATATATATAATTTAATATATACACAAGTTTGGTGTGGGTTTGGTTGTTCACGTAACTATAACCAAGTTTTTTTTTTTTTAAGTGTCCATAAGTTTTCCATCAAAAAACCCTCACTAGTGCTCATTTATTATTTCCCAGACACTCATCGACTGGGTTTACTGACATCCAAGTATCTTTTACAGCATGTCTCTTCCTAAAAATAAACAATTTAATTGAATAAAATATGCCGGAAATGTGAAGAAAGTGTCTAGAAACGGTAGCTATGGTGAAACAAAAGGGGTCTCGAGCGCTGCTAGCATTGTTAGCATTTTGGTGGAATATATATATTAAAAAACACTATTAATAAAAAATGTCTAAAATATACAGGAAAAAATATTGTTTCAGTAATTATAACAGACAAAAAAACAATACCGGGTTGCATATAATGCTGTTTTTTCCTACACGTTTAGAGTTTATTGTACTATCGGCGTTTTCACTCACAGGCTAGCTACATGCTAAGCTAAAGTTACCTCAGTCAGAGCTCGCGCGCTACTGCTTGTAGTAACGGTTAAACACGGAGCATGTGCGATGTTTATAACGCGTTAATTAATAAATACGAGGGTGCGAACACTTATTATACATTTATATCCTGCGTGTTTTACTCACCACCCAGTTCAGCCCTCCGCTTCCTGCAGCACTGTTAGACATTCTCCTCTATTGTGTCTTCAATCCAAGATGTCCAGTGTTTATTTAAAAAATTATTTAAAAAAAACAACCCTCCTTAAATACAGTTACGGCGTTAAATTGCCTTCCATGTGCACCGCCGAGAGAGACAGAGGTGTGTTACAGGATGTGTGTAAAGAGTTACATGGAAGCTGAGAGGATTTTAGCCCGGGCACTGAGAGAGAGAGAGCACTTCGGCTATTGTTAAAATCGACCCGCGGTACAGAACCAGGCCTGAGCGCACGCGCGTTTTCTCTCTCTCTCTCTCACACACACACACACACACACACACACTTTTACTGCCTGCTACCGGCGAACAACTACACGCTCTGTGCAAAACACGCACACGCGCGCACACACACACCCGCGTAACAATTTACATTACATTCTAATAAAGGTTAAAGGAGTGCGAGTGTGTGTGTCCTGACGAGTAGCGTTGAGAGTTACTGACACATTTCCTGGATTTTCATTCAGAAACAATAACAGAGGCGCTGCGGCCCCCCCATTCCGGGCAATCCCAGCCGACCAATAGGAGAAGAGGAAACCCCGCAATCGACCAATAGAACACCGAGAAAGAGAGAAGACGACAAAGTGACCAATAGCAAGGGAATCCGAGGCGTAGGGATTTGATAGACAAATATACAAGTACACCTCATGTCTACATACATACACAGAGAGAGAGAGAGAGAGAGAGAGACAGACAGACACACAGACATAGACTCCTAGAGAGTAAAACAGACAGATAAAGACACTTGGAGAGAGAGACACAGAGAGGGAGTGACAGACAGACCGAGTCAATCAAATTCATAGAAAGAGACAGACAAATAGGGATAGAAGAAGTCCAACTCTAGAACCAACTAGAGACACAGATAGACAAAGAGACACCAACAGACAGAGGCAGACACATATACAGACAGACAGAAAGAGGCAGAGAGAGACAAACAGGAAGATGGAGAGACACAGACATAAAGAAACACAGAAAGAAAGATGGACAAAACAGACAAGACGGATTGAGGCAGAAAGAGACACATACACAGACAATCAGACAGAAAGACAAACAGAGATATGGAGAGACACAGACAGTAACAGAGACAGAGAGACAGACAGCAAGACACAGACCGAAAGACAAATAGAGAGAGACAAAAAAAAGGGAAGACAGAGACACAGACAGAAACACAGAGAGACAGAAACAGTCACAACAGACAAAAAGAAACAAGCGAGAAAGTCAAAGACATATATGGACACAGACAGAAAGAGGCATAGGCATACAAATACAGAAACACAAGACAGATTAAATAATAGATAAAAAAATAAAATAATATTTCTGAGACTGCAAACAATTCATTTAATAAAGTTACTGAAAACAGCTAAATAATAAAGTAAATAAATCAAAAGATTTTCCACAAAGACAAATAAAGTCTTCTCTTTTTTTCTCTATCTTCTTGAGTGACTGAGAAACTCTTGCAGCAATAATCAATAACATCTGAACACACTAGAGGTATTCAACATTAAATGCCGTGCTGCTGAACGATCAGTATAAACATTTCTCATCATTTCTTACAGCACACATGAGGAAAAAAAAATTAATTGGCTTTTTAAACGAGATAATTACATTTGTTGCAAATACAATTGCTCTAAAGAAAATTAAAATTAGATGCGACTCTGTTATCAGGCGCTCTCAGAGCCGTATCAATAATAGAAAAAGTTGTATCGATGCATCACTTAATTATATCGATAGAAGAGAGTCACAATGATACATATAGTACCATAAATAGCACTTTTCTGTCCCTTTTTTAGAAATATTATTTTTAGACTTTTCTATTGAAAATAACATAATTGGAAAAGTGAGACGTTAGAGCTTCAAGTCTGTCGTCACATTAACTCAGACTTCCTGGAACACTTTTTGTTTGTTTGTCAAAGCACAGAATCGCTCTTATCACACATCCTCCATTTCCACAACAATCTCAAACGAAGACGTCTCCGTGTCCTTCAAGCTTTGTCTGAACAGCTGGGCGTGTTGCCACGCAGTATCTCCGTCCCCTCCGCTCAGCTCCGCTTCTACCACCACTTCCGCAGAGCCAGTGAGGCCTGTCGCCGAGTGCATTTCACCATCTGCGAAACCAAACGACAACGGCGTTAACGTAGAAGTGCGTCTGGTTGACGTTTGACGAGTCCAGGTTACTCTATAAAAGGCGACCGCTGAAGAATTTAACTTCAAACTCACAGCGATTTGGAGATATTTCCAGATGCTACCATCTGCTCGTATTCGAAGATATCATTTTAAAACACACAGTTCAGCTTAGTAATAACGGTATAACATAAAGACTGTGTACTCTTTTTAACAGAGAGCTTTTGTGCATGTAGAATTGTTACATTTGTTTAAACGGATAAGATTAGCAATCATTTGAAATTTGGCAATAGTATAGTACATGATGTTTATTTTCCGATAAACAACCATCCTCATCGTATCTGCTTTATTATATGTAATAACAACAGTTAAACTACTTATATCTATAAAAAAAAAAACCTGGATGTCTGATCTCTAGTTGTGAATGATCTATCAAGTTGGATTTTTATACCTCCAGGAAACTCGAAGGTGGATTGCGGAGAGCGTAATCTCCAGTGAACAGCACCGGAGTGGAAGGTTTGACTGACAGCTCTGACTGAGACTGATTTAATCGTCATCCCCACAGGAGCACAAACAATCCTCCAGCACAGCCTGCCTGACGACGAGCCCTCCGTTCGAGTGAGGTACACCTAAAAACCAAACACATACACACTAAAGGACATAACTCTTACGCGGGAAAATGTGTATAAAGCATGAGCGAAATCAAGGAAAGACAGGCAAATTATTCAACAACACACCAACCATCTTCCAGTCTTGTTCTTCTTTCTTGAACACAGACTCGTTTTTCCACACTCCGTTTTCCCAGCCCGGGATCTTCTCTTGGTTGTTGTGTAATCTACAGTAACAGTCTGTGACCACGTTGTATTGCAGGTGGAACATCTTTGCTTGCTTCTCTGACTCGGTAGGGATAAACACAAAGTCTTTCTGTGGAAAAAAGAAAAAAAAAAAAAACAACGACCTAGAAACGTGACAGACATGCAACAAGACTGTACAGGGATTCAAAGTCTACCACTTATATACATAGGACTTCAAAAATAGGATCTCTTACCACTTTGGAAGAAGCAGCACCGGTTTCTCCTCGAGCAGCTCTCCAGGCAAGAGAACCTGATATCCGTCCTCCCATCTCTCCAGGCTTTGGACTCTTAGGAGAAATGAACTCTACCAGCTCGACTAACAACCTCTCCAGCAGCTCCTGCTTCCTCTCAGAGCTCAGTGACCGCTGCCTCTGTGCACACACAGTCCATATAGAATTCATATATGTATGAATAAGGATTCGTAACAAAATCAACACCAGGTTATTGTGATGTGATTTGATGCAAAGCGGAGCTACTGTCACCACCCCAAAGATTTTTCTTGGCTCTCTCTTTTTAAAATGATTTGTCAGGGATTATGCACAGACTCAAAACATTTCACTATGGAAAATTTCAACATCTCAGAAATCTGTTCAAGCCGAGTGGCATCACTTGGAAAGATATCGGAACAAGTAGTGAATATATACTGCCATTTAATTACATTCTTATATAAAAAATGAACCACTCCTTTCAATCAATCCCAATCGAAATTGAGCATTCATCAGCACAGTGGTATACAACCTCATTCATAAACGGATTAAGAGGGAAAAAAGGCAACCAGGTGTGTAATTCAGCAACCTACTGTAGATGATGAAACAGGTAGCATTTTTATATAACTCAGTCATTATTTAAAAACATCTGCTGTGATTTGAAGGTTCAATATTTTAGTCCCCAACTTACGAACGAGTTCTGTTCAAGGAGCACGTTCGTAAGTCGGATTTGTTCTCAAGTCCGACAAGTCTTACATGCCTTTGACTTGAATATACAATATCTAGACCATACCAATCCACTTGTCTAAATCTCTGTCCTCTTTCCCCACACTGCTTTCATGTGGCCAAAAACTGTAATCGCACAACGAAAGGTCTCTGTGCCTTTAAATTCCGAGGGGAATTCCGGACGCCATTTATCTCAGAGCTGTTTCCCACTGTATTGGACTGTAAACTCAATCAAGGATTTAAGGATTTTCCGAACATAGGATTATTCACTATCGGGACAGCTTTACAGGACAGCCATTTTCCATCACCTATCACCTTGCTCCCGGGCTGATTTGTTTAAACCGGTGACGCCAACTCATTTCTACCGCACCCCACACACATACAATATTACCAGACACACTGAAAATATTGTATATAATTGTAAGTATTTTTATCTGTTGCGCTGCAGTGTCTATTTTTTATAAACAGGTCTACTCAAAGATCCTGCAAAGTATGTGTGTTTGTATTCCAGCTGAAATACTTTTCAGATAAGGCATTTTTTTTCATAGCTCAGACTTTTTATTTCACTCCTCTACTGGCCATGCTGTTTCCGTTTCTATGTAAATGAGCTACTACTGAGCCACACCCACCAGACAACAGCATTGATGAGAACAGAGCTGAGCAACAAGCCAGGGGAGGGTATGAGGTCACATTAGATACCCCAAAAATCTAACTGCCTTGGTTGATAAAAAGTAAAAAATACATTTTAAAAAAGGACAGAAGTGAAAAAAAATGGAAAAGGAATAGAAAGCAGGTAGTGTTTTATTTGTTAATTTTTTTGGTTTGTATATTGCTCAGTGGAGATCCATCTGAAATTCTAAAAATGACTGAAAAGTAAACTTCACCGATGGTGGAGAAGATGATCTTGTCTAAATAATGTAAAAGAAATATAGAATATTTGGAAATACTTCGGAAAAAATAACAATGCGTCAATGGTGTTAGATAAGTTGCGCTATTTCTGACATATATAGTCCAGAAAGTTTTCAGTTAATTATTAGGTGTTTCATGAATGTGGGTGAAAATCATTTGAAATTTTAATCTTTTACCTATCTGCATTACTTACCACAGCATTAAGTTCATTAATATTTTGTAGCAGCCATGTTTCCTGAATTTGCTTACGTCTGGAAAGAACTTCCTGATGCTTACAGGAGTAGCGCCATGTTACATCAACCACCTGCATATGTACACAAAATATAATAGATTAGTGACAGATTACATCATAAGAGTCCTGGAAATACGTTATATATAGGGATGATTATATAAATGCAGTATGAAGATACATCTCTGACATGGATCAGGGAAGCAAAAACAGTAATCGTGATATAATATTGTTATATCTACAAGATATTTATACCTGATCTTTTGAGAAAGCGAAGATGTAGGAAAGCTTCTTGCCCCAGCCCATCTCGTAGAGCAGAGGTTTATCACACGTGTTTTCACAGGGGTCACAGTGCAGCCAGCGGCGTTGGGACTGAGAGTACACCTCCGTCCAGACGTGGTCTAAAAAAACACAAACAGACACTACATATGCAAGTATGACATCAAGCAACTTCTGTTCTACCTGGAACAAATATGGGAGTGTTCGGGTTAAACCGGAACTTTCTGGTGAATGAGACTTCAGAATTCAGTGAGTGGATTTTTTTTTACCCTCTCTCTCTCTACAGTATTCTGCACAATCAAAAGTCCCGGTTTGACCTGAACAGTAAAATAAATGCAAATAAAGGTTTTTAAGGAAGGATAATTTAGGGAGGTATTCAGAATACCTGTTGCGTCCCAGACGTATCTGGCTTCCAGCCCCAATGCTCTGCAGCACAGAGTGAAACAGTTAGCCCATTCCCCACAGCGCCCCCTCCTGGTCTCCAGAAGTTTCTCAGGGTTGTTGTACCTAAACAGAAAAAAAACAGATGGTGTTTGCTGCAAAAACAAAAGTCCAGTTGGTGTAACTGAACTTAATCTAACTCCTATAAACCTCTAACTCTAACCAATTATTTGTATTACCACATGGAACAACTAATATAATTACCACCTGGGAATAAATGTATAGGTAGACTGTCGATTTGATTAGTTTTTTTTAGCATTGCAATATATTTCATTAGATTCAATAGCACGAATGTTTATTACCTGATTTGTCTCAAGTAGCTATATTTCTTACAAGTATTAAAAACGTCTAATGAATGTGAATAATGGTGAATAATCCTAATTTCCAGTGGATTGGTATGCTTTACATTGTATATTCATATCAAAGGCATATTAAGACTCACTCTGTCAGACTTAAGAACAAATGAGACTTACAAACGTGCACCTGTACCTGTCACCTGCGAGACTCGTTTGTAAGTCGGGGACAACCGGTACTGTTTTAACTACGAATACATGCACACAAGATCGCTGCCTCGTGTATCATGGGATTGTTTGGCGTGTAGCTCGGACACGTCCTCAGAAATTAGGTGCGCCCTCTACTGGAGCCCTCTGGTAACACTTGTAGTATATAGGCAAGTATGTGGACACATACATTCACAGAGTGTCGGCTGACTACATGAAAACTCAACAGCAAGTACATTTTCAGGCTTACAGAATTTTTTCAGTCGCTCTGGGCAAGTTCTTTAATCAGATCTTAGATTCTCAAAACAACTTGTATAAACTTTACATAGTATAAACTTGTATAAACTTTAGTCACTGTACACTTTGGGATCACTTGCGAATTTCTTTGTCTTGGTTTTAGTGATTTATTTTTTACATACTACAACAATACTGGAGATTTCAAAACTATGAAATAACACATGGAATTGAGTAATTATGTAACAACAACAACAACAAAGTCAGTTGATATTTTAAAACACGGAGGTCAGACTTCCTGAAATAGTTCTTGCAAGAACAGTATTACCAAGTGCATTTGCTCTCATGAAGACTTTCACAGGAAAGCGAGACCAAAGCCTACCTCTGCTACAGAGAAGTTCATTCAGAGTTACCAGCCTCAGGAATCACCAATTAACAAATAGCACCTCAGATCAGGGCCATTATGAGGCTTTAAAGAAAAACATCTCAATATCAACTGTTCAAAGGATTGCATATTAGCGTTAGTCCACGTTATGCAAACGTTTATGTACATGTCCGCTTTTTCCTACATTTGAATAGCATCCAAAACATCACTTCTTTGAATATGTTTTACATTCAAAATTGTTGAACCAGTTGTCATAATCTGTTAGGCATATTTTCTAGAAAAAAAAATTTAATTTTTTTTTACTTGTAAATTTGTCCTAAATTGATGAAAAAGGTCTCATGTGAATTCTGACTTCACTAATGCAAAGGCGATATTAATCAACCAGTGATGAACCGGTTATTTAAAAGTCCGCGGGTGCAGTAGATGCGGTATACAAGTGTGTCTGAGCAGACACCTGCAGAAGATGGATAAGACATTTCAAACAGGAATTCTTTCAGTCCTGTGTTATGATGAAGAGAATCTGTGGCCTGTCTGACAGGAAAGTCTGGAAGTGTATCATAACAGCACTGTCATTCCTCATACTGCGCTGCACCCTAAGGGGCGTTTTCTATTTTAAAATTTCTCATTTAGTATTGAGTATTTGTGCTGTACTGGTGTAGAACAGTCTTCTTTTTTTTTCCTTTTATGTAGCCCACTTTTATGGTCTGTCAACAAGTCCTGTCCAGTCTCTTGCACTTGCAAGTGTAAGCTTGTATGACTGAAATTGACAATAGTGAGAAATAGGTGCAGATGATGACGGACGATCAGACCGGCGATTAGTATACTGGTGATGAAAAAAAAAAATTACTTCCGATAAAGAAGCTGTATTACTATAGTACCTCGGGAATCTGGTGGTGAGGCTGCAGGCGTTGCAGTAGTGGTTCTCTACACGACCGGCATCCCAGCGCAGGTCATCTGTAGATGGTGGGAGAGAACCTGAGGAGTGTGTGCTACCACCGCACCGGCTACACGGCAGGCTGTCCACCCAGGAGAAGAAATCCTGCTTAAACCACTGTAACAGCTCCAGCACCAGCATGTCCTCCAATGCAAGACTGCACTCTAATAAATAAATAAATAAATAAATTCATCACTGTACTTTTTTATGGCAATACATGTACCGTCATACTAACTCCAATTTATATTATATATAATATTTACATGTTATTTCATTTAAACATGTTTCGATTTGAGGTGGCAAAATGTTGCAATTCCTTTATAATCCTGCAGGTGGTGCTGAAAACTATTAACACACTATCAGGCAGCACTGTGTGATAGGAGCAGATTATAACTTATTAACTTATTTTAAATTTGTTTTGAATTGTAACTACATAAAAAAAATCATAAAGCATAAAATTGTGATACTTAAAGAATCGCAATACAAATCGAATCAGCAACCACATATCGTGATAATATCGTATCGGGTGATCCCTGGTGATCCCCATGTCTACAGTCTACATGCAGATACAGGCGATTATACTATCATAAATTTAGATGTTTTACACTCATTCACTCACCCACCGTCTATACCGCTTTCACGGGGACCTGAAGCCTGTCCCAGGAGACTTAGCGCACATGGCGGGGTACACCCCGGACAGGGTGCAAATCCATCACAGGACACAGACACACACTCATTCATACCCTCATCCACACAGTACTGGCAATTTGAAAACACCAATTAGCTTAATCTACATGTATTTGGACTGTGGGAGGAAACCAGAGTACCCGGAGGAAACCCACCAAGCACGGGGAGAACATGCAAACTCCATGAACACAGAGATAGAAATCGAACCCGGACCCTGAAGGTGCAAGGCGACAGTTTCCTCTTTTCGCTACTAGAACAGAGACTCTACACGCAGGAGATCAGGAATGCAGTCAGGTTCATAAATATTTATGTTATATAATATAATTTATATATATATACACACACACACACACACACACACACACACACACACACACACACACACCACAGGGCAAAAATATATACGAGTTGCGAAATGCAAAAAGACTGCATGCATTACTCAACGCTGGATAAAGACTTCCTCAACCACATGATCAGCAGCACAGTTGTCCACTTTAATTCCAAACGAATCTGCAGCATATATTTAATGTGTCTACTTACTCTTCCTTTACCATGTCTAGGCTGTATTCCTTTTTCATACATTTATTCAGATTTTATTTCATTTAAAATGTTACAATTATTTTTTTTATATACGTTCTGTCTGTCTGTCTGCCTGTCTGTTTGTGTCTAACAAATGTGATGGGACGCAACAGGGAAAGTTTTCTTCTGTCAGGACAGACAGGTTTGTGCTTTCTCGTTTCTTTATCACATGACAAACTGTGTTTTATTATCTTAACCTGACCCTGATGATGCCATGTCTGAGAGTCCAAGAAAGGAAAACGTGCTGTGGTCTCAGGGATAGGGATGATGTATTCTCTCTCTCAGAAACATTATCCAATCCTGTGGAGGAGTACTCCTACCCGTACAGCACTCCTACTCCTACTTTGCTTAAGCTGCTATGCAGCACGATCAGGAGTTTGAAAGGATCAGGGGGAAATCCAAATACACACACACAAAGTGAATTATTTGGAAACTAGCCGGTTTGATGGCCATTCCAAAATATTAACCGAATAAAAAAATCCAACCAGTCGTTCATTAATAATTTCATCATTCCTTCTGTTGCTGGCAAAACGCTGCTCTCCCTGTGCTTGGAGGGTTTCCTCTAGGAACTCCAGTTTCCTCCTAAACATGCACACTATGCTGATTGGTGTTCCTAAATTGCCCTTAGAGTGTAACAGGGTGCATGTGTGTGTGTGTGTATGAGCTTTTGGCCTATGTTTCTTGGGATACACTCCCAGGCCCGCTGTTACCATACACAGGATAAGCGTTATATATAATTAACTGATATTTTATTTTACAGGCAGTCTCCGACGTACGAACAAGTTCCGCTCCAGAAGCACGTTCACAAGTCGGATTTGTTCATAAATCCGACAAAGTGAGTCTTATCCGCCTTTGACACGAATACACAATGTAAAGCATACCAATCCACTTGGCAGGGGCAGTGGTGGCTTAAACGCTTAAGGCTGTGGGTTACTCATTGAAATGCTTTGAGAGTTTGAGCCCCAGCACCGCCAAGTTGTCCCTGTTGAGCTCCAAGGGCATTCGTTGTAAGCCGGCTGGCAGATTCCTAACTAGGACATGCGAAAAATAATTTCACTGTGCTGTAACATATATGTGACAAATAATTGAATATTATTATTATTATTATTATTATTATTATAAATCTGTCCCTTTTCTATCATCATGCTCCCGGACTGATTCAATGAAACCAACTCATTTCAAGACTGACTCATTTCTCCCGCACCACAAGCCCCCCCCCCCACCGACTCACATACAATATACCGGACTTTATTCCTCATTCAAGTCGAAGCTCTTACCCGGGTCTGCACCTCTGGCCTTGCGCAGTCGTTCTTCCGCTCTGGAGGAAAGCTCATCACGCGGTATACAGTGCAGCGCTTTCTGCTGGAGTCCCTCATTCTCGTACACCATCACATGCTGAAAATTTGATTGCAGCGTCCCAAGGAAAGACCTGCCACCCAACTGCAAGACGATATAGAAGAAATAACAGACGTAAGCACATGGAGGAAAAGTAGCTGTTTGTAGAGGGGGAAAAACAAAATACTTGAGCGTTACCACAGACGGAGGCGGTTCTATGGGGCGCTGAGGCTCTGTCGCCGCTGTAGGACTCGGGGCGGGAGATGACGCGGAGGGAGGACTGCTCGAGCTCGATGCACGCTGGTCCGCTCCTAGTCTCTGGTCTCTCTCGGCAGCTATCGTCTCACGGACGCGTCTCAGCTGATCTACAGACGCGGACCTCGGGAACACCAAGTGTGTCTCAGCCTGGAAGGTCAGAAAGACATCTGAACAGACTGGATATACAGTAGACAGATATATAAGATCATACAGTAAGTACCGGTCACATTTTCACTCAAGTCTTGCCTGAAGTGACTGAACAAATTCTTAAATCTGATTGGACGGAATCTGTAATATGTAATATGTTTCACGTTTTATTTATGAAAAATCATTAACTCATTAAGCTTACATTACTGCACACTGTACCAAGTACTAACACAAGGAACAGTATGTAGTGCATAAAAGGTAGAGGTGTAGGGTGATGTGCGGTTTGAAACACAGCTGAGTGGATCGGGTACTGTACCTCCTCAAAGCCCATCTCGAACAGACACTCGACCGCTCCCTTTATAGGAAGGAGTTTAGTGGAGAAGGTCGGGTTTCCTATACGAATGGACCGGTACTTCTCTTCATTTGGGTTCCTGGAAAGAAAAAAAACTGACTTTTAACATTCCTTTATTTTAAACATTTTGTATCCACCTTTTTTCTTTACGAGTAAATAAATAGTACATAAATACAGCATTTATAAAATAAATTAGTTATAATTAAGAAAGAACATTGAACTGGAGAGAAAATGTAATAAGTATGGTAATAATAGACTGAAATACATAGAGAGAGAGAGAGAGATACAAGGAGAAAAAGTAAGAGACAGTGTTAAATGTCTGTACTCTATTTACTATACATTTATTTTTCTTTTCATACTATTGCTTTTATAATCTCTCTCTCTATATATATATATATATATTTTTTTTTTTTATTGTTATTTTATTGTGACTTATTTCTGAGGTTTGTAATACGAATGTAAACATTTGTCACGCCAAAAAAGCACTACTGAATCTTAAGAAAGCAAGAGAGAGACAGAAAAGTTACAGAGAGAGAGATACAAGGAGAGAGAGAGAGAGAGAGAGAGAGAGACAGAAAAAAGAAAGAAAGAGAGAGAGAAAAAAGGGGAACAAGATATATAGAGAAAGGAGAGATGGAGAGAGCGATGTGGGGAGAAAGAGAACTAATAATTATTATTTTTATTTTTTACAATGTTTACAAGTCACCTTATCTTTGACTTGAACGAAATGTCTGTACTCCTTTATTTTATATACCTTTCATTTTTATTACTCTGTTTATATTATCCTGTTAGTCTTGCGCCTTATTGCCAAGCTTTAAACGCACAGAGAAAGACAAAGAAAGAGAGAGAAAGACACAGAAAGAGAGAGAGAGAAAGACAAAGAAAGAGAGACACAGAGAGATGCAGTGAGACAGAAAAAGAGAGTGACAGAGAGAGAGAATAAGTGATGAACAGGTGAATAGAGAGAGAGAGAGATACAAAGAAAGAGAGAGAGACAGAAAAGAGGCAGAGAGAGAGATACAAGGAGAGTATGAGAGAGCGCGAGAGAGACAGCCAGACAGAAATACAAAGTAAGTGAGACGGAAAAAGAGGCAGTGACAGGAGATATAAGGAGGGAGAGAGACAGCAAAAGAAAGAAAGAAAGAAAGAAAGAAAGAAAGAAAGAGGAGCAGGGAGAGAGACAGAGAGAAAAAGAAATACAAAGAAAGAGAGACAAACAGAGATGCAGTGGGGGAGTGAGAGAGTGACAGTGAGAGAGTGGGGGATTAAGAGAGGAGCAGGGAGAGAGACCGAAAGGTAGACAAAGACACAGAGACTGAGTGAGAGAGACAGACATACAAAATAAGAGACAGAAAAGAGACAGTGACAGGAGATATAAGGAGAGAGAGAGACAGCCAAAGACAGAAAGAAAGAAAGAATGAAAGAAAGGCAGAAAGGAGCAGGGAGAGAGACAGAAGGGAAGAGAAAGAGAAACAGAGAGAAAGAAATACAAAGAAAGAGAGATAAGCAGAGAGACAGGAAAAGAGAGTACAGAAAGAAATAATGAGAGAAAAAGACAACAGAGAGAGAGAGAGAGACAAAGAAAGAGATACAGGAAAAGGAGAGAGTGAGGGGAGAGACAGAAAGAGAGAGAATGAGAGGACAGGAAGAGGGACAGAAAGGCAGACAGAGACACAGAGAGAGAGAGAGAGAGAGAGAGAGAGACATTATCTTTGACTAAATGTCTGTACTCTTTTACTTTATATACATTCATTTATTATTGCTATTTCTATATTATTCTGTTGTTTGTTTGTTAGTTTTTTTTATAAATCTACTCCAGTTATTTTTTGTGCCTTATCTCTTAGCTTTTAATGTAAATATTTGTCATGCTAATAATGCACTTTGAATCTTGGAAAATCTGAGAAATCTTGAGAGTGGCAGATTATTACAGTGTAATGTATCAGCTATTAAACTCATTGGAGTTAGTTAGTTAGTTAGTTAGTTAGTACTCAGTGCATTACAGACTGTTGAACTCCACTGCACTCCTGAGATCCTCCGGTTTAAACTCAGTGCAGTGTATAGAATATAAATTCTAATAATCACAGACTCTGTGCTCTTTATATTCAGGAAGATGACGGGGCATTTATTATTACACATCTGTCCAGCTGTTCAGAGTAAACCTCTAAAACACACACGCACGCACACAAACATACACAAGTGATACCTGAGGATGTTGTCAGCGTAAGTGAGCAGCAGCTTGGACACGTCCAGGAAGACCTCAGTAGGATTCTCACACAGCGCAGAGACTCCGGGAGACCCGGCCATCTTCACTCCTGCACACAGTGCACACAGAGGAGCGGAGAGGAGCCTGGAGCACAGGGGCAGCGTCCTAACTCACATCAATGCACTTCAACAGGAGTGATCAGTCTCTTTAACGCTGTTTCACACGACACTGTGTGTGCACTATAGAGTCAGCGTCAGCGGCTCAGGATTCGGCATCAACCCGCCTGAGGAACAGCTGTCTCGTTAATGCCGGATGAATCCCCGTGTAATAATAAATCTCTACACAATTCACTCCAAAAATTAATACAAAATTAATAACTAGTTCATAGTTGTTTTTTTTATTCTGTAAGTTTTTTTTTCATTATTATTATTATTATTATTATTATTAGAGTACGACTTTTGATTATAGTTAGGCGTTTGACACAGACACCCAAAAAATTAAAGGCCTCACTTGAGAATAAAAGTCTCCACGTATTTATTAAAATAGTTTCAAATGAACAGCAAGATAGTGTAGTGCATTTTGTAGAATTACTTACATCCTGTTTGTTTGTTTGTTTTATTAATTTATTTACCTAGACAGCAGAATATGCAGAGGTTCATAATACTGTACCTACATAACTAAACCTGAGCTGCCAACTCTCACACATTTCGTGTGACACAATCATTCAACTTCACGGGCTCTCACGCCACACATGCAATTCATCAAGCTGTAATATTCACACCAATTGTCTGTGGAAGACGCAAGCAAAATCACTTTCTGACAAGTCGGCTATAAACGGCTTTTATTTTGCGGGCGGATTGCAACATAGGTGTATTGCAGCCGGAGCGCACGGGCACGAGGCTCCGCCCATTTGTTCTCTCCAAGTGAAGAAAAATATTATTCTCCTAATGTGGTTGAAATTGATTCACATTTACAGCTACGTGAGGCATCAGTCGCACAAAACGAAACATTCAAATATATTTACCGAAAGTCAGACACCAGCTGGAGCATTAAAAGTGTCTGTGAGGACACTGACGTAGGAAGTAAATACATTAAAACATTTGCATCAAGGTTTAATCATGCAGCACTTTTATGTTCATAAGCACATTCAAAGGCTAAAAAACATGATGAAGAGAGAATCATCATTGAATATTATTAGTAGAAGTCGTAATGCTGTGGTTATTATTATTATTATTATTATTATTATTATTACTATTATTACCTCTGCTATTTGCTTTCTTCCTTTTTAAGTAGTTTTCATCCCTAGTGCACATTTACCAACTAGGGACTGTGGAGGCCAATGTGATTATCATTGCATTTATTCCTATTTATGTTCGTGGTAGAACCTCGGTCAACATTCTCACAGCAATCAGCCTAATTTGCACGTCTCTGGACTGTCAGAGGAAACCCACCAAGCACGCAGAGCACACAGCAAAATCCTTAGCCTTGAATGAACACCCAGAGTGTTGGTTTAACACTCCAAGGCGACAGTGCAAATCACTAAACCAACTTGCCGCTTTATATATCTATGTATAACTTTATGCCGTATCCCTCATACTGTACATTCTATTTGTTCCACAGATCCTGCATGACTGCATTTCATATAATATTGCATGTATGTTATCAGATGTGTTAACCCCTGAGTGTGATTAAACTATTGTAAATATTGTAAAAAAAAATAATAATAATAAATTTGTTCTTGTGTGAATAATTTTACTGTCCTCAAGGGTGTCATAGTGGGGGTGACTATCCAAGGTCCCAATGAAGGCCGGACTCTGAAATGAGATATGAGAGATATGGATAAAACAAATGAAGTGGCCCAATTAGACAGCATATGTACAGTGCCTGGTATCTGTGCTACGCTCTACATGGAAGCTGCTAAAGAGGATGTCGAAGGTTTGCCTGATGGATAAGGTAGCCCTATTTAATTTTTCTTGTTTAGGTGAATATTTCAAATGTCGGTTGAACCAACTGAAATAAATACAGTTACATGCATCAGTTGTTTCAATACAATGCTAGAATCTGTAGGACCTGAGCCATGTAGGTTATGGTGTATGGTTAGTGTTAGACAAAATGGCTGGGGCATCATGTCCATCTTTGCACAGAACCGATCTCCAAGCTTTTTTGAAAGTTGGCAGCTATGTCAAACATAGACGATGGTAAAACTACTGTATGTGAACACCGGGCCGTCATACTCATATGGGGATCTTCCCCAAACCGCTGCAACTTACTTAGATGCACACAGATGTACAGAAAGTCTTTGGTAGATGTAGTGATGTAATCTCACTTCACTGTTCCACAAAGCGATTTCCATAAAGACAAGGTTGATGTACGTAATGTAGAAAATGTCATGTGTCTGTGATTAATTGAAATACCAACTTCAAGTTGACACTTAAGACACCTTTTTTTATGTTCTCATGGTGGAATGAGCACAAATCCACACAGCCACTATCCATAAACTAGTGGAAAGCCTTATTATAAGAGTAAAGTGAAACTGACACCATGTTAGTTCCCATACTGTAGGTTTAAAATCAAATTCCCATAGGTTTAAAATCAAATTCAAATTTGATAACACAGTCATACACAGTATGATATGAAGTGAAATGCTAATATGACAGCTGGTGGACCTATAATTTAATAAGAGAAATAAGATAATTTTACAAATTAGAAATATCAAGAAATATGGAAATAAAATTTAGCTGTAAGACCTTTAAAAATTACATTATGTACAAATAATACAATTATGAAAATGAAATAGTAGAATAAAATTAGAAATATCAAAAATATAATAAAATATAGAAGAGTTAAAGTGGAATGTAGAACCATGTCCGATTATGGACAAGGTGATGTGCAAAATGTGCAGAATAGTGTGCAAGGTTGCAGTTCACAGGTCTGTGCTGTGCAAAAAGTGCAAATATGCCATATGTGATGTGTGAATGTGTGTAATGCGTGTGTCGCAGTTCAAAGTTCACAGTTCTGTGGTCTGCAAAATGTGCAAGTGTTCCATATGAGCAATGTGGTGCATCGTGAGATTGTATGTAAGAAAGCAGATCAGAGTGTTAGATCAAGTCCAGATCAGAGTGCAGATCAAGTCCTATATGATGTTGTGATTGAGATTCCTTATAGCATGCTATATAATAAAAATGTATAGTTCTGTTTACTTAAAATTGGAAACATCATTAATTAAAAAAAAAAATTGAACTGATTACCTCAAATATTTGGAGTTTTGCCAACTTAATCGGCTTTACAGTGTAGGGTTTTGGGTCATCTTAAATTTTGTGTTCTTTAAATTTGTAGCAGATAATACTGAAACAAATGAAACTAAATGACTATAAAATGTAAACATTGTCAGGACGTGCTACTGCGTAAGCAGATCTTGTTGTCATTCAGCCCCACTTGTGTTTTTGTGGTAGTATGGGAATGAAATGCAGTACG
The DNA here is from genome assembly GCA_013621035.1 of Clarias magur. NCBI lineage: Eukaryota > Metazoa > Chordata > Actinopteri > Siluriformes > Clariidae > Clarias > Clarias magur. Next base: position 2,909,469 of record QNUK01000007.1, on the reverse strand, counting down.
ATATGATCATCATAATTTTCTTTAATAAATAATGACCCCCATTGCACTGTATACAAATATAGCATCAGTCTCTCTGTGTTGGCCTTCAGGAAGCGGAAGTGCTTTCCTGACCAGAACAGTCCATTGTTGGGGTGGCTGAGGTCCTTCACCTATCGTCCTGGCTATTGGTCCAGCACCGCTTGTTGTAGATCAAGTGTAAGTCAGGGAGCTTATGAATCAAGCTCATAAGGAAACAAATATAAGTCATAATAATGGCAACTGATTTTTATATTTTCATAAAACTTTGGATGTTGTTTACTTTAATAGATGTCTGTGTAGATCCAGCAGGTCTGGGACTCATAGTAAAGCTAGAAGAATTCATAAACATAGTGTTAATGAATAAAGAAATGCATCATTCACGCCTGGAAAGAATGGCAGTGAGGGTCCGGTGTCACCGAGTCAAGCAACTAGCAGTGAGTGAATCTAGTGCCATACCTGGACCTATCATCACCCTCCCATTTACTCCAAACCCCCCAAAATATGGCATACAAAGACTATACACATTGCGTGCTCCCAAGTTTGTGGCAACAGTTTGGAGAAGACCCACATAAAAATGTGATGGTCAGATGTCCATATACTTTTGATCATATAGTGTATGTATATATGTGGCTCACTGAGCTGTTGTTAGGGATTCAATTGGCATAACCGATTAACCTTTCAGTCTGTTAGCTGTTTCATTGTGTTCAGGAAATGAATCTTAATTAAACCACTGAAAATCGCTGAAGCTTTACTGAATTATCATTTGTCTATAATAGCAGCTCTGAAATGTAATTTTTCGCTTGTAGATTTTGTAATTGTGTTTAACGTGTTTAAATGCAGAGATGAAGCCAAGCATTAGTCATTGATTTAGTGTAGCAGAGGATTATATAGAGTAATAAAGGTACAGTAGTTCTTACTCTCACAACTGTGTCCTTTATTCTGCACAATCAAAAGACCCTGTTTGACTTGAACGCCCATTGTAAGAACACTAGAAATGTTATTCAATTGATCTGCATAACATTTCCCTATAACTCCCAAATGTGACATAAACTACACTTATTTAATGAAATCTGAAATTAATTGAGGACAATATAGCTAACTTGCTTATATGACGCTAACCTCAATTTGGTCAGATCAATCAGACAAACATTGTGTCTCTGACCTTACACTAAGTTCTACTGATGTTTTTAAGTATTACTACAATATTAGGAGGGGGAACATGTACATCCTGAGTGTGTACAAGTATGTACAAGTGTACATAAAGTGAGTAGGGCAAATAGCCCTGTGTGTAACATAATATAATAAATAGTGCCAAATAGCAAATAGTAGTAGTGTAAAGTAAGATGTAAGGAGACAATAATAATTTACAGACGGTTGAACATAATTATTATTTTTAAATATATATATAGTATAGTATAGTATAGTATAGTATATCATAAAAGTGCATAATTGTGCGTAAACCCCTCCCATTTCAGCAACCACTTTCTAAAGTGTATATATAGTTTCTTTTTTGTGTGGCCATCTGTGTTTGTCGCTTTTATTTCATGCTGTTGCGGTGTCGCAGGCAATTAACAGCTTTTATGTCATGCTCTTAGGGTGTCACTGGTGTTACTCGCCGACTTTAACAGGAGGGGTCATCCGCGCTGGATGTAACAAATAGACAACTTTGTCTACAACGAAAATGGGAACATCACGCAAACTCATAGCTAATGAAACCCTTAATTAGATTCAGTGACAGAGCATTTGACGAGCAGTAGAAGGGGCTGCGAGCAATTGGAGCAGCATGAGGAGCAGCAGCGAGTTGACAGTACACTCCTTCTGCAGGTAATATATATATATATATATATATATATATATATATATATATATATATTAGCCTGCTGCTTGTGTAGCGGGTGGCGGTGCAGTGTCAACCAATGTAACAAACAGCAGTGTCATCATAACTGTTATTATACTGTAATGTAATAATATTTCAGCTGAAACATTGGAGCAGTGTGAGGAGCGGCAGGCGGCTGACTGCACAATCCAGTCGCAGGTAACTGTAGCACAAGGGCGCATCCGCGGATACCCGCTACTATCAAATATATAGCTCTTTACAGCTATATAGCTTGTTTCGTATTGCAGAATTTCAATCCCTTACGCAACATGTAAACAATTTATAATCAGTAATTTTTTATATTTTTTTACCTATAATGTACCCTGACATGTGTTGCGTGTAGTGAAGAACCTCAAATCATATCATGACTGGTAGATTCTGGCAGTTTGCTACCTTGTAAATAGCTAATGGACGTTTAAAAAAAAATATATATATATATATATATATATATATATATATATATATATATATATATATATATATTTTTTTTTTTTATTATTTTTTATTAATTTGTACTTGAGACAGAGAACCAAATAGTAATGATGGCTCATTTCTGATTGGCCAGTGGCTTATGGGATGATATGACATCAGCCAGCACAAGTTCCTCCCACTTTTTTGCAGTTGCTGAGCAACAAGCAGCTCTACACTACTACAAAGGGTATTCAAGTAAATAATGGACTTTTGATTGTGCAGAAAAACAGAACACAGTTATAAGAATAAAAACTCCCTTTATTTCTCTATATATTCCCCTGCTACACTTACAGTATGCACTTATCCCAGCTTTTCACTAGCGCTTGGATTCCATAAACATAGAAAGTATTTTCAGTACACCAGAGCCATGATCGGACTGCCTGCGTCACGTCTAAAACGCTAGCCTCCCGGGAAGCCCTTTAATGGCCGATACATATGGAAATGGCTTGGAGCGAGGTCAGGACTGTATGGAGGATGTGGCAATAACTCCCAGCCGAGTTCCTGTAATGTGCAAGTAATTACTTTATAATGTGAGTCTCTGTACAGTTTCACAGACAGATGTGTCGCTTCCTCAAATTGGCAACAAGTTATCCATCAATTTTTAAGGATCATGCGTTCTACACGCATAATGTTCAAGGCAAAGACTGCTGTAGGCTCAGAGTCACCTTCCCTAGTATTCTCATTCAAGGAGGTACCACCTTCTTTAAAACGTTAAACTGCATCTAAGCATCTGATCACTGTACTGCGCTTGAAGTCTTCTTTAAGTGTTAATTGATATTACGCCTTCATTAATGAGAAATTTGATCAAGTCCCAGTTTGACTTGAACGCTCCTCATATATTATATAATATAATACACATGAAAACATGAACCTTGTTTTTTTAGATTAATATGCATGCATTACTTCTGCTTTAAAGGAGCTTGTCCTAATATTTAGACTATGTAATCAGATTAATGTCCTGCTCCTAATCATGTCCTTATAGAACAATATGTACATTTTAAAAGTTTCACTTGTTGTATTTAGAGATTGAATTATTCATACATGCATAAAATAAATGTATAGTTACTGAGGTAATTAGTTACCACAGTGTTAATCCTGTTATTCCAAGCTTTATCTTAAGGTCTAATGAATATGGGTCTACTTAGTGCTCATTCGAAATTCCTCCAAATGCTAGAACAGCCCCTTTTCAACAGAATGTTTTTATTGTTTTTAACTTTTCATTGTCTATACAGTTGCAGGGAACTTTTTCTAATATCAAAACTCAATTGTGAGCAAGTAATTTTATAATTTTACACTAATCTTAGACTGATCTACCTTTAAATGTAACTTTCATATGTAATTAAGTATGTACTAACTTAGCTACTGTCTACAAATTCTAGCTACTTTGCGAACATAGCTAGTATTAATAGTTTTTAGTAGTAGTTTAACGTCCTCATCACTTCTAACAGTTAAGTTATTTTTAATTTATTGTACCATGTCTGCAGAAGTAACTACTCACATGCATATGTGTATATTTACATATAATCATTAAAATAGCAAATTTTTTGCACTAGCGTGTATATTTGTGTTTACCTATTGTAAAATAATTTGTTTTTATATTAAATGTATATACTGTATATATGTGTGTTCAAGATCACACACTTTGTATGTTTTTTTCTCATTCTTCAGGATAAACATAAGTTAGCAAAAAAAATTTTTTGAGCTAACATGGTTTGTTTCATGTCGACGCATTTCAATCCCATAAACATTCATAAGCTGTAAAGTACAGCTTTTCTGTAGCTACAACATTTTAAAGTATAACAACGGTAAAATTCGCACATAGAATTGTCAATAGTTACATTTTTTCCCATTTATTTTTTACTAGTACTATTTTTTATTAGTACTTACGCTATTGTAAAATAATTAAAATTTTTGTTCTCTAAAAATTTTCACACAAGTTCACATAGTTTTATTTTTTTACTTTGCGTATTTTTTTTCTCGTAGTCATTACGATCTTCAGGAAAAGCGTAAGTTAGCATATTTTTTTTCGAGCTAACATACTTTGTTTCATATCGCCAAATTTAAATCCCATAAACATTCATTAGTTGTATATAGCCTAGCCATTCTTTAGCTACAAATTGTTAAAATACAATTTTAACAACAGCAAAATTCGCACATAGAACTAGAACTGTCAAAAAAGTTACGATTTTATCATTATTTTGGCCCATAACCTACCCTGACATGTGTTGTGCATGAGTTAAGAACTTTAACTCATGCACAAAAAGACTTTTCCAGATTGCAACCTTCCACATAGCTAGTGGACATTTTTTGTAAATATTTTTTCTTAAGACAGAGAACAGAATAGTAATGATATCTGGTTTCTCATTGGCCAGTGACTTATGGGGTGATATGACTTCAGCCAGCAGAAAGCCCTCCTACTTTTTTGCAGTTGCTGAGCGACCAGCAGTCCCTAGACGCCCTCTAGTGGCTGAGCTCCAGTAGTCCCGCCCACTTATGAGATGTAGCAAGCCAAATATATGAACTGGAATTGACATAATTGAAGTCATCAACTTCAATTTCACAGGTGAGCAGGGTAATCAACGTGGGCCTGGAGGGAAGCATGATGGGAATGCAGTTGAAGGCGTTTATTAAGAGTTTGTGGACTTTTTGGGCACTGACGTTTCATTGGTCAGGATTGAAATATGCTAATTAGGGATACGACGTCACTTCCCTGTCATTCAATGCGCCATTTTGTCTTTTTATTTGCTTTGAACAACGAAGATACGTTCAGGGGGGAAAAAAATCCTCAGCGCGTGTTTGCGGTGCAATTTGTTTTGTCGCGTTTGGGCGGAAAAAAAAAATAAAAACAGATTTTTTTTGCACATGCGGCGCTCTGCATCCAGGCTGCCTGTTACCGTTTTTTGGCGCGCATATTGGTGGGAAGTCTTGCTTTGTCGCCCTTGTAGGGGGAAAATAAGCGGTAAACTCCCTCCGAAAAAATATCAATCAGTGGCGCTAAAGAAGGTAAGATGTTACAATGTAGCAGAATGGAGCACGCGCGTAACGAGGCGAAGTTCCAGCCGTGTCCTCGCGATTAAACCGAAACTATACCGCGTTTCTCGAACGCACACAAATACCACATGTTTATTAGATGCACAGGATCATCATATTCAATGAATTCAGGAATTATAAAATTCTTGTCCTTGCGACCTTTTTCTGCCTTCTTACCCTATTCCGCATGTAAAAGCATCACATGTAAACATCATGTCTTAACGCATTATTAACCTTTTAATATAAAAACCGCATGCTTCGATGAAGTTGAAATGCATGCATATTGTTTTTTTTTTGGTTTGTTTGTTTTTTGCATTAATGTGGTATTTTGGGATTACTTTATTTCAATACTTGTTATGTTTATTTTGTACTTCATCATGGTGCATTTTCATCTATCTATCTGATTGCTTATTTATTTTTTGCAATCCATTTTCATCACTCATACTTCATGCGGTTTGCATCCACTAAACCTCAGATAGATTAAGGGAAATGAGATTTTGCAACTTGCTTTAATACACATGTGCTTGTTATCTCCTCTCGCGTGCGCAGGACAAGGAATTCCTAACTCAAAGCTCAGTTACAGTGCCACAGATTATGGAGTGTAGATGTAGCAGAAGTAAATCTTAAATAGACAAGGATTTTCTTTTTGCACAATTTAAGAAAATGAGGCAGTTGAGGGGGACACACTTCCATATTTTGAAGCTGTCTGTCCTGTTTTGATCTATCTGAACATTTATTTCTATTTAGGATTAGGAATAGCTTTTTGTTTCACTTTAGGACTGTTATCTTCTTTAGGTCTTTATTTATATGCATGCATCATTTGGCTGTTTGATGTTTTGCGGAGTGGATGGATTTTTCTTTATTTTTCTTTCTTTCTTTATTTTAAAGAAAGATGACTTTTTGCAATTACAAGCAAACAGTTTTTCCCAACATGGTTAGTTGATGCGTACAGTCATTTATTTGGATAGTGACACTTTATTATTGTTATTATTTTTTTTTATTTTTATTATTATAGCTTCTGTACACTATCACAATGGATTTGAAGTAAAGCACTTTGGATATGATTGAAGTGTCACCTTCACATGTTTTAAAGTAAGTAATATAATCCTAAATATTAATAGGGGTGCTCAGATCAGGGTTTTTGTGGCCAATCACAGATGTGTGGGCCTTTTAAAGTGTTCTATTTATTGAAGTATTGTTTGTTTATAATGGCACAGCACAGTGGCCAGATTTGCCGCCTTGGGGCCTGTGTTCATGGAGTTTCCATGTTCTTTCTGCGCTTGGTGGGTTTCCTTTGGTTTCTCTGGTTTCCTCCCACAGTCCGAAGACATGCAGATTAGGTTAACTGGCATTCCCATTTAGTGTGTGCGTGCGCCCTGCGATGGATCGGCATCGTGGTCTAAGTCTCCTGGCCACTGTGACCCTGTACACAGAATAAGATAAATGAATTTGTATTTATTTATTTAATTATAGCTTAAAAATAACTATTTTAAACGGCAGTGCACAAATATAATTAAGATCTGAGAAAGCATCATAAATGAAAAACTTTTACCAAAAAAAAGCAGCAAATTCCATTCTCTTATTATTTCATGTAAGTGATAAAGAAAATGAAAACCAATAGAATGGCCTTTAATTGACGACAGAGCAAAGATTTTCTATTTCCTAACTAGCGTCAAAGCGTTCTAACAAACAAATGCTGGGGAAAAACACATTAGAGGGTACCTGCGGCTACCCCCGCGTGCTACCATAACTTGCGTATGGAGTGCGTGGTCACATTGCTTCCATATTGCGGGAGATATATTATTCTTGGTTTTTGTTTCTTGTTTTATGGCAGTTGGCATTAACACCACATTTTGGCATCAGTGTCCCTTAAATTGTTCGCCGATTTTCCAGTCCAGTCTTCAAAATAAAAGCTGTTAAATGTCTCCCCAGCCATTCTAATAGATTTTCAATATCTTTATACAGAGGACATGCCTTGTGTTCCTTGTGTTTACCAGTGATTGGCATCCACTTTTGTTGCGTTACTGTCATGTTCCGATCTTGATATCTTAACGTCTCAGAGTATGACACAAAAGGTGATGACGCTGTCTCCTCGTACATTCGATGACACCGCTTACAGTTACACAGTGAGGGACGCCCGCTTACACCAGCCGCGCCGCAACGCAGGCCAAACAGAGTTTCTGTCTTGTATGTATGCATGCAATTCCTGACGCCTGTTGTTGATGACGCTGCCTACTGTTAGTCGGTGAGGAACGCTTGTGACACTCTCACAGTGTAACCTAAGAAAAAGTTGAGGATGACGCTGTTTACTGCCTTCCTGTACAAACGTGACAGAACAACCTGCGCTGCACTACGAAACAAAACTGCAGTACTACAGGTGTCACAGTCCATCATATTCTTGATGTCTTAAGGTCAATTTGCCAATCAAGTTGTCCTCATGAAAGCCATTAAATGCTTTCTTCCCTGATCAGTGACCTCACCCATTCTAACAGACTTGGCAGCGGACTAATTTTTGTCCTTGGCATTAAGCAGTATTTAGCATCCATTACCGCCACGTTCTGGTCTTGATATATCATTATCTCACAGTATGACATAAAAGGTGATGATGCTGTTTACTGTGAGGGATGCTTGCTTCAACCCCGCTACACCATCCACCCGCCACACCGGGCACCCAAACACTGGCCACCGGCGGGCAGGCCAGACAGATGTACAGATGTACAGGTGGACGTACATACATATGTATGTATGGATTAGCTACTCGCAGCTCTGCCCTCGTGCAGATCCTTTTGCCGGTTGTGGATGATGCCTACTGTTACAGTGCTTTTGACACGCTCACAGTATGACTTAAAAGTTGATGACTCTGCCTACTGCCTTCCTGTACAAATGCGGCAAAGCCACAAAACCACAAACACGATTGAGACACAATCACAGAATTTCATAAACAACCTGCGCAAACAAACCCCATTTCGGTTGGCATCCTGTTCGTTGTATTACCGCCACGTTCTGGGCTTGATGTGTCATTACGTCATAGTATGACATAACAGGTAATGAGTTACTCAATGAGGGATGCCCACTATATTTTTATATATACAGACATGGCCAAAAGTTAAGTTAATTTTCACAAAGTCTGCTGCTTGAGTGTTTTTAGAACAAGAATGTGGCCAAGAATATATACATTAAACAGAAATTCAGTTTGTTTGCGATTGTCAGTTTTTATGTCGTACTGTGGGCGTGTCACAGCTGATTATCGGCTTTTATGTCATACTGTCATTATGTCAGCCGTCAGGATCTGCACATGGGCGGAGCCATAGGGGAACCTTGGTATGAGGAAACGGGTATGTCATCCCAAACTCGTAGCTTTTGAAACCCTGGATCTGACTGCAGCGCATCTACTGTGATGACGACATGCGACATGTTCGTGAGTCAGGCGTCTGGATCTGCGGGTACCCTGTAGTGCTTATCTAAAATGCGACTGTCCTACTGTACTCACTTATTGTAATGTGCAGCACGTGGAACAAAGTTGAACGATTTACTCATAAGTAAGCAGCAAAAGCAGGCACTTATTTACAAATAATATTAGAATTTATGCATTTTTTAAGAGACTGTCTATTCCATTTATCATTCAGACTGGTAAGGTAAACTTAGGGTAAAGTTTAGGATAAAGGTAGGATAAACAGAAACCGCTGTTTATTTTTCTCTTCATTATTATTTTTTGTGATAATAAGGCTTGAGCTTCTGTTATAGTGTGATTTATAGCTGGTGCGTTTGCCGATAACTTTTCATAATCGTGAGAAGTGGCGAATGAGGTTAGTTGTGTTAAAACTACTGGCAGACGTTTCTCCATATTGTTTTGCTTTGGAAAAACTTTGCATATTGCACATTTGATTTGTGTATTTTGCATCAATACAATAGAGACACATTTGAGAGACAACCGATCAGTAAAAATGAAGTGATCATCACCCGAATCCGATAGATCAGATCTCCCTTAAATATTACGATTCTTTTCACACTGCCAGAAGTTTGGAAGTCGTGAATATTACCAAATGTTTTGTTTCCTTTCATGAGCTGCTTTGGCAGACTTTTACCACAGCCACCTTTAGTCGCTGCTTGTTTGCGGGTCCTCCTGTCTTCGGTTCTGTCCTTGGTAAGCTTGCTGAATAGTGTGCTCAGGTTGGTTGTGGTAAGACACAGCCCTTTAAAAACGTTTCTTTTGCCTCTAATTGCTTTGCGTTATATGTTCTGTGCCATTGTCCATCTGTATCATCAGTTTTTCAGCATTTGATTGAATCTTAACAGAAATATACACTTGAGAGTCTATTCTGCTACTTTTATGAACAATCACACCAGTGAACCAGTTCCATAGACAGCAATACACTCCCAGGCCGTAACACTGCCTCCACCATGACACATTATGTAGTATGCTACAAAAACCCAAGCCATTCCTTTTTTTTCCTCTATATTTTTCCCCCCAATCATTATGGTACAAGATAATTAGGGCCCAAGCACTTCAACCCTCTTGTTGTTCTAACGATATTTTTTTCACTCATCCGGGTTTTTTGGCGGTCTTGTGCTCAAAAAGTCATGAAAATCAGCACACAGGTTGGAATCTGCTGCTATTAGGATGCCTGAGTGGAGCAAAAAAAAAAAAAGAGAGAAGGTTTTGCTGCATACAAGCTTACATGTATGCAGGTAAAACCTGGTACACATTTAGATCTCACTGAGCTGAACAACTTTCACTATGCATGTCATTGGCTCTACTCAACAGGAAGTCAGTTATTTTGGGTAGTTTGCGAATTCCTAGGAGATTTACATGATTGCCATCACACCAGGCCAATATGAGCTCAAGACATTGAGGATGCTAAATTGATTGATTTTTTTGTATCTCAAACAGTTCAGCCGTGACAAGGCTGTAAATTTATGGCAAAAAGTGGCTAATAACTTTCTTAGTTATACAGGTCCTTCTAAAAAAATTAGCATATTCTCATAAAGTTCATTATTTTCTGTGATGTACTGATAAACATTAGACTTTCATATATTTTAGATTCATTACACACAACTGAAGTAGTTCAAGCCTTTTATTGTTTTAATATTGATGATTTTGGCATACAGCTCATGAAAGCCCAAAACCACTGGTAAATGGTTTACTGACCATGGTATTACTGTGCTCAATTGGCCTGCCAACTCTACTGACCTGAACCCCATAGAGAATCTGTGGGATATTGTGAAGAGAAAGTTGAGAGACGCAAGACCCAACACTCTGGATGAGCTTAAGGCCGCTATCGAAGCATCCTGGTCCGCCATAACACCGGATTCCCGACCAAGTATTGAGTGCATAACTGAGCATGATTATTTGAAGGTTGACTTTTTTTGTATCAAAAACACTTTTCTTTTGTTGGTCGGATGAAATATGCAAATTTTTTGAGATAGGAATTTTGGGTTTTCATGAGCTGTATGACAAAATCATCAATATTAAAACAAATAAAGGCTTGAACTACTTCAGTTGTGTGTAATGAATCTAAAAAATATGAAAGTCTAATGTTTATCAGTATATTACAGAAAATAATGAACTTTATCAGAATATGCTAATTATTTTTAGACAGACCTGTATATAATTATATAGTTGAATATTATGTCATAATGATATTGGTAGTTCCCCTTTAAATGCATATGCCCACTAATTGTCTGGTGCTCCCAGGTGGCGATAGCACGGGTGCTTGGGCCCGATATTATTTATTTATTTTAGATGTTCATGACTAATCTGGCATTTCTGCCCTTGAGTGTAACTTTATTTACAGGGAGGTGTCCCTTGATTGTAGACTTACTTGGGCTGGATTTTGTGAAGTGTTTTTTTTTTTTTTTTTTTTTCACCAGAAAAGGAATTCTGCATCTCCTTTACATTTCTTTTATGCCTTTTGGTGTTTCTGAGCTCACCAATGCATTCATTTTCCCCCCTTAAAGAACACAACAGTTCGTTGATTTGGTCCTACAGTTTCAGCTCTCTTTTCTAATATGTCTGTTTTAAGGACTTCTTTCACGCCTATCAGTCCCCATCTGGTCTGCATGTCCAAGGCGCCCTAGCTACCATAAACAGCTACACAATGCAAATTCTAAACTGGGAAACAATCCATGAAGTATTTCAGAAATAGGTCACAACTGGTCATCAAAATTCAGCATGCAGTTACGTTTGAGCTTGTGAAAATAGAGTTCATGCAAAAAATATTTTTGTCCAGTCTCATCTTACATAATTTTAATCCATGGTGTTGTAAAGAGTTAAATGTGATGTGTGTTATTGTCAAAGTACGTATGTTCCTGATTATAGGTCTAATAATACCTATTGAAATATATGGAACCATATTTAGGGTCCAAGCACCGAGCTATGGTGTCGTAGCTCTGATGTCATGTGAAGGGCCGTATTGAGTTTTTTTTTTTTCCAATCATCCTGGGTTTTTTGGAGGTCTTAGCAAGCTCAAAAAGTCATAAAAAATAACACACGGTAGAATGTGCTGCCATTAGGACGTCTGAGCAGCTGGACCCTGGGTGAGTCACGGGGCCTTTATATGGAATCTTTCCGCGTAGATCTACTACTACAAATATACTCCAACTAGGAAATTTGTACAATCGTACCAAACTGGGTCGATTTTTGATACCGCAAACGATTCAGCCGTTATGCTGATTATGTTGAAAAGTGGCAATAACTTCCTGAGTGACATCATAGTGTGATGCATTTTTTCCCAGCATAAAGGGCTTTTTGCAATAGCGCAGGTGCTTTGGCCCAATCATCATTGTTTTGCAGCTGTATTCTGTTGCCTTTGTAGAATAAGTATTCTTATTGTGGCCATCTGCTGTTTTTGTTTCTTCTCTCATTTAGCCTCAGGGGAAGCACCATGTATCAGTTTCCAGTTCGAGGACTGGAGAAAATTCGAAGAACAAGAAAGAAAGTGAAAAATATTTTGAGTGACTTTGGCCTTGAAGAGTGCTTAAGCTTGTGTGAGGTGAGTACTACTTCATTACTACTGAACTAGTGGTACTTGTGCTCGTTTCCTTCCTGAATACAAGATTCGGTCATCACCTTGTGACAGTCTGTACGCTCATCAAGGAGCCTATAAAATGGGCCAGAACTTCCATGATGTTAAAGTACAGTGGATTTAGGTACTAATTCTTGGTAATAACATTGCTATTGTTAATTATTATTAGTAAATACACACATGGACTAAATTGTTGGTACCCTTCGGTCAATGAAAGAAAAACTCACAATGGTCACAGAAATAACTTTAATCTGACAAAAGTAATAATAAATAAGAATTCTATGAATGTTAACCAATGAAAGTCAGACATTGCTTTTCAAACATGCTTCAATGGAATTATAAAAAATAATGAACTCATGGAACAGGTCTGGACAAAAATGATGGTACCCCTAACTTAATAGTTTGTTGCACAACCTTTTGATGCGATCACTGCAATCAAATGACTCCTGTAACTGTCAATGAGACTTCTGCACCTCTCTGCAGGTATTTTGGCCCACTCCTCATGAGCAAGCTGCTCCAGTTGTTTCTGGTTTGAAGGGTGCCTTTTCCAGACAGCATGTTTCAGCTCCTTCCAAAGATGCCCAATAGGATTGAGGTCAGGGCTCATAGAAGGCCACTTTAGAATAGTCCAATGTTTTCCTCTTAGCCATTCTTGGGTGTTTTTAGCTGTGTGTTTTGGGTCATTGTCCTGTTGCAAGACCCATGACCTGCGACTGAGACCCAGCTTTCTGACACTGGCCAGCACATTTCTCTCTAGAATCCCTTGATAGTCTTGAGATTTCTTTGTACCCTGCACAGATTCAAGACACCCTGTGCCAGATGCAGCAAAGCAGCCCCAGAACATAACAGAGCCTCCTCCATGTTTCACAGTAGGGACAGTGTTCTTTTCTTGATATGCTTCATTTTTCCGTCTCTGAACATAGAGCTGATGTGCCTTGGCAAAAGGTTCCATTTTTGTCTCATCTGTCTATAGGACATTCTCCCAGAAGCTTTGTGGCTTGTCAACATGTAGTTTGGCATATTCCAGTCTGGCTTTTTTATGATTTGTTTTCAACAATGGTGTCCTCCTTGGTCGTCTCCCATGTAGTCCACTTTGGCTCAAACAACGACGGATGGTGCGATCTGACACTGATGTTCCTTGAGCATTCCTTGTTCACCTTGGATCTCTTTAGAAGTCTTTTTGGACTGTTTTGTTACCATTGGGATTATCCGTCTCTTTGATTTGTCATGAATTTTCCTCGTGCGGCCAGGGAGGTTGGCTACAGTACCATGGATCTTAAATTTCTGAATAATATGTGCAACTGTAGTCACAGGAACATCTGGCTGCTTGGAAATGGTCTTATAGCCTTTACCTTTAACATGTTTGTCTATAATTTTCTTTCGAATCTCCTGAGACAACTCTTTCCTTCGCTTCCTCTGGTCCATGTTGAGTGTGGTACATACCATGTCACCAAACAACACAGTGACTACCTGGAGCCCTATATGTAGGCCCACTGACTGATTACAAGATTTTAGACACCTGTGATGCTAATTAGTGGACACACCTTGAATTAACATGTCCCTTTGGTCACATTATTTTCAGTATTTTCTAGGGGTACCATCATTTTTGTCCAGGCCTGTTCCATGAGTTAATTTTTTTAATAATTCTGTTGAAACATGGTTGAAAAGCAAGGTCTGACTTTCATTGGTTAACATTCATAGATTTTTTAAAAATTATTACTTTTGTCAGATTAAAGTTATTTATGTGACCATTGTGAGTTTTTCTTTCATTGACCGAAGGGTACCAACAATTTTGTCCACGTGTGTATGCATTTATTCACTTGATCGTTTCAGTGTGTAGCAGCATTGGTCGTGTTGGTCTCCGATTGAAAGCAAAGTGAATTTTATACCCTTTTAAGGCTTTTGATTTTCCAGGCAGAATGGCAAGCCGCTTATATTTCCAGAGTATTTCCAGTATGAGCATTTCCGTTTGGAAACCCTTGCCCTAACATCAGCATAATGCTAATATTAATGTGTGACGTTTAACTTGCAGGCTTTGAGCGTGCTGAACGACTAGTCATTACTGTCCTGACTCGTTATCATCATGGCATGGAGAGCTCAGAAAACAAAAAATTGAGCTTCTTATTATCTACAGAAAATGGAATAAGAATGAGCTGGCCTTTTTTGAGGTCTCGATGGCTCTCTCTTAACAAGCAAAAGCTACAGTCCAGGAAGGGCCAAGGCTATCACATAGTTTCTCCAAGAACTTTGCAAATTACTGCTCTTCCTACTTTGGGTAGAATGTAACACTTTCAAAGATGAGCATTATTCGACCCATTGTTGGGAGAGCAAATATTGCACCAACCCAGGACCCCTGGCAACAGTGTCTTTTATCAGGATTCAGGCTCATGACCTCTGCATGATCAGATGAGGAGACCATTTTTTTTCTGTTGAGAGTACCTCTGACTCTCTGAGCTTGAGTAATGAGTAAACACCCAACACTAGAACCAGCTTGAACCAGCTAGACAGCTGGAACTAACATACTGCAGATTAAAAGTGGACCAAAGCTTATTTCAGCATTTAATATATTGCAGAACATGTATATTATAGAGATGGAATGCTGACTCACAAACTGTATAGCACTTGTCTCCCACTGTGGTGCAGTTGCTTGCAGACTGTATTGAGATAATATCGGTAGATGAATGTGCAGTGAGTGCTGCAATGCTTTGAGCGATCGGAGCCTTCTCAAGGGAGTGTATGAGATCACGGGTTTTGCTGACGGTGAACAAAACCCAGGTTGGTTGGCTCAGACACCACTTTGGTGCACACATTTTACAGCCATGCCTGTCCAGAGCATTTAAGTGGTAACAGGACAGGGTGTGATCAGATCAGACATCTCGGCCGCCAGCGTTTGGGGAAAAAATATAGTCAACGCTTGACTGGTTTAATGGGGCTTGATAACAGATCTGGGGCTGATGAACACACTGGGTACTGTTTTGGGTTTCAGTAGGACAGTCAGTTGCAAGTGTGTAGGTTCAGCCTTGATTTTTTCTTTATTACTACGCAGTGAAATTCTTTATTCTTTACATATCACAGCTTCTTGTTAGTAGGCTGGAGTCAGATCGCAGGGTCAGCCATTATGTGGCACCCCAGAAGCAGGACCTTCCTCAAGGGCCCAACAGCAGTAACTTTGTGGTGCTAGGGCTCAAACTGCGACCTACCAATCAGTAACTTGAAGCCTTAAAACACTATGCCACCACCGCTCAGTTATTGGTGCGTATGCAGTGTCGGTATTGGGACTGCAGTTCAATTGGTGCTTTATAGCTAAACTCTGCATTTCTTGCCAGAGGTATTGGCGCCACAGCAGTGGCACCACCCTGTCTACATGTGGAAGTGGCTGCCAGTTGGCAAGTCACATGCTAGCTGTTTGTGCTTTGGGCAGCATCATAATAGGGCTCCACTGTGCAACCACAGATTAGGCAAGACTTGCACATGAATATTGGAGTGCAGGTCAATATAGACAGTGTCAGGATCCTTGGTTGCTGATTAGGGACATCTTTGACATTTGCGAAGCTGATGAGGTTGAGTTCACCATCATCCAATAAATGCTTTATTTTAATCTGGATTGGTAAATCCAAAGCCTGATGTGGGAACACAGTGTGGAGTACCATTGCGTGTAGCAGTAATAGTGAAAATACGTGAAAATATTTCCACATGCTCAATGTGATCAGAACTCCCAGGATTGGAACTAAACAGCTGTGTGGGCATAGAAAAACCAATGTTCAGGAGACTAATCAGAAAAAGAAAAACACATATTTGCTGGGGAGCATAAAGATTGGCCATTGGACCAATAGAAAAGGGTCATGTGGTCTCATGACTGATCAGACTGACGCCATTTGAGAGTGATTGGTGCAACAGGGTAAGAAGGAAGCACATAGTGATGCACCAGTCATAAATAGTGCCCACTCTGGAGGCAGTGTTATGATCTGGGGTTGCTTCAGTTGGTCAGGTTTAGACTCAGCAATGTTATGTGGCAATAAAATGAAGTCAGCTGACAACCTGAATGTATTGAATAACTATGGAGTTTTTCTTCCCTGATGGCATGAGCATAGTCCTTGATTCAGACTGTCAAAGGGCTAGGTCTGGGAGCATGGGGAATAATCTTCACACATGAATTCAACATCATGAGGCAAGAGGTTGAAAGTTTTTTAAGACAGCCTATATGAATACACTGTCACAAGGTGATTATTTTTTTATATATATACATAAGGAAGGATTCCAAAATGCTATGGTGGTTCTTTTCTACTTTTCAGAATTCATGTTCATTTCTGTTTTGTATAACTGACTGAGCAGAAAACTTTCCTATGTCTCTAACTCAGACGCTCCAGGAGTTTGATCCAGGAGACAGCGTTTTTGATGCTACTGAATGGACTGATTTATCAGATGGATATAATGGCAAGTGGAAGAAAAAGGTGAATATACAAACTTCTGAACAAATTTTGAATGTACGTTTGTTAAACCTTTAAGCAGATGTCTGCTCATTTGTAAAAACTGGTGAGCACCAAAAGTGTGCCTAAGGAGTAAAAAGAAATTTATGCATACTGTATGTTACACAAGTTTTTCTGAATTGATTTATCAACATGCAGTCTGATTTGCTGTTAAATGCTGAGTGTATGCTGAGCCTATATGATGTGTGATCAGGCTGTGCTGCTGTCTGTTTCTGTATTGGGTAGATGGGGGAGAAAAGCAATGATATGCAGCTCATTTAATTTATCAGCCAGACAACTGAAAGGTTTTGGCTTTGCTCAAGCTTATTGGTGAGGGCATTAGTGGCCCAGTAATAGGCTTCACACCTGCCATAAGAAATAACCAAGTTGGCATCTCAGCCAGTGCCCCACACCCCGCCAACCCCTGTTTCAGGAAGGATGTCTGGTGTAAAGCCTGTGCCAAAATCAGACATGGCAGCCAAAAGACCAACATCCAAAGCTCTTGATTAGTAAAGGCCAATAACAGATCATATGCGTTGTTTAATCCTTTTCATATGATAACCGTAGAATCTTAGTAAGATTTTTGTCTCGGGCAGCACCACAGACAGTAGGTGAGGGCTAGTTTTCTTAGCAATAAATTCGAAAAGCCTTAGCAGCAAACACAGCGGCTAGATCGCAAGGCTGGCCTACGGGGAAGATAAAAGTGCAGCGGCAGCTACGCAGTCGTTTGGCCACTCTTTTATTATAACATTTTAAAGTCCTTGGGGTGCGTGCCATCGCTCCTCCCGCATTTAGCTTTTGCCGCACAACTCAACCCCTGAACTCTCTTTGGACTTTGAACTCTGGACCACGAGCGAAACACAACATCTCACTTTAATAAAGTGGCGTAAGCCCAAGATCCATTCCACTCATCCTGTGGCAGCCGTGCCAAATCTAGTGGCCCCTTTTCTTCACACAGAAGAGGAGACCTTTGGATGAACGAGGGGCAAAAAAATGCTCCTCGTTCATGCCATTACATCTTAATCAGTTGAGATTTTAACCATTTTAAGGCTTATAAAAGCATGAAAGAAACGTTATAGCACTGCTATAGTGTTATGTACTGGGAATTCCAAGGTCAAAAAATAAACCTAGAGTATAGTGGCTGGCCTTACAGCTTGCTCATGGCTCTTTATACAATCTTTAATAAAATGTTCATTTAGAACTTAAAATATATGGTCAAAATTTGGACCATCACACCCATATGGTCTTGTTGAACATCAAAATCAAAGCAAGAGTTAGTCTTGCTTTGTTGCACTAGTAACTAGAGCTAGTAATTTGGCAATTAATGTATAACCACAATGAGTTTGTTTGTTTTACTTATAGATGTTTGCATTTGAGGTGGCAAAATGTTGCTGTTCCTCTATAATCATACAGGAGGCGCACTCTAAACTATTCACACATTAGCAATCAGCACAGCATCTTGTGTGGTAGGAGCAAATTATTCAGCAGCTTTGTTAAGAATTGACGTAAATCGGAATATATATAAAATCGTGATACTAACAGACTCGCAACATAATTCGAATCGGATCTCGGTATCGTTATATTGTGTCGGCTGGTCCCTGGTGATTCCCATCCTTACTAAAAACTTCTGGGAAGGTTTTTCACTGGATTTTTGGGTGTGACCAAAGCATTCACTCAGCCACAAGAGATGTTGAGACTTTTTATGGAAAGAATTATGAACGGCTGGCATGTGGATGTGATGGTTTGGTGTGCACAAACATTTGACCAGGTAGCGTAAGCCTGGGAGGGTAGCTACACCTTTATACTGCAATTATATGGTCAGGGCAACTGTTTGTTGTCATAGAAAAAAAGACTTCTGAAATGTTTGATGTAGCTGAAAGAATAAAGAATCTGAATCTGAGAATAAAGAAACACTCTCCACTAAGTAAGTTATGAACTTATGTTTACAGCCATGGATCTAACATCTGCACTGTTTCTCTCTCTCTCTCTCTTTTTCCTCTAGTGGACATACCGCACCCGAGGATTGTGCTGCTCTTTGTGTAAATTTTCAACACGGTCCTGGTATTCCTTCAGGGCTCATATTAATCGCTACCATGATGACGAGCAGTCAACCTGCAGTCTCTCCGCCTGCTCTTCCTGTCCGTTTATCGCCCACCCTAAAGTTATCTCCAAACACTATAGACTGTTCCACGTTGAAAACCAAAAGTCAGAATCGGACACAGTTACACCCCTGTCTGCTAAAGCAATGAGCGGTCACACTTTTCAGTGCCGAAAATGCCCCGTACGTGATGATCTCTTGTACAGCATGAGAAAGCATGTTCTTGTTAATCATTACACCGTATTGTTAAATCGTTTTGCGGGACAAAGAGCAGACACTGACTTGAAAACCCTTGGGCAGATGTACAGGAAATTCTATTGTAAGGTCTGTGGCGCGAACGCAGACACGTCTGAACATCTGATATATCACATTCTAACCTCTGACAAGCACAGGGAATTGGATTTGCACATAAACTCTCTCATTTTTGAAACGGATACTAAAAAGTCAGCTCCCATTCTAGCACCAAAGATCCAAAGTGGTCCTGTAATAGCAGTGCCACCTAGCCAACCCATAATGACTCCAGTACCAGCTCCAGGCACAGTCTTGCCATTGGCTAATGGTGGACCTAGATTACTTCCTCCCCCTAACACAGCGGTTCTTCCTGTTCAAGCCTCAGCCCTGATTCAGCTTGCCAGCGCTGAGGCAAAAGGTTTGCTACAGCCTGGGCAGCCACTGTCTATCCAAAATATTCAAGCTCCAAGAACTGTCCCCACAACACTACCTAATGTTGGAGGAACGACTCCTGCTACGACACTTCAGCCGGTTATTCCACACCAACAGCCTGTCAGGGTTGGAGTCCCAGGTCCTCTTCATCCTCCATCTCGTCAAGTTCTGCTTCCACCCGGTGTACAGTTTAACGTCCCAAATGTCAGAGGGCCACCACCACCACAGCCAATGATTGTTACGCCAAGGTTCCCCCTGAACCAGCCAACCCCTAGAGGTACCATGCTTACATCCCAGTCCCTTCTCAGTCACCTGATCCCCACAGGCAACAAAGTCGATGGGCTGCCTACCTACACTCTCGCACCATTACAAGTTTTGTCTGTCCAGGCAAACAACGTCCAAGTAGTCAGCAAAGCGCCACTGCCGGTATCCCAGAACAATGGTGCGCATCAGCAGAACCCCCAAGATTCCAAGCAGACCAAAAAATGGGTCACCTGCCCCATTTGTAATGAGCTTTTTCCATCCAGTATATATGACTCCCATGTGGAGATCCATAAAGACTCATCCAAGAAGTCCAAGCTAGGTTTGGCGGCCCGAGCCCCCTTTTTGAAGAAAATGCCTGACAAGACGGTGAAATGCCTAATGTGTAAAGTCTTGCTGTCTGAAAAAGGTATCTTTGAACATCTCATTCATGGTTTAAATTGCTTGTTTTGTCCTGGGTTGTTTTACTCCATCAAACAGCTGGTTGCACATATTCAAGTGGAGCACAATCCAACCCAAAAGGCCAACTGTGACTTCATGAGACGAGAGTATCGTCTTTATACTGACGAGTCCGGCCACCTCCTGTTTCCCTATTTTGACATTAACACCACAGCCCCAAAAGAGATGATGGGAGAGAAGGAGTTAAACTTGGCGCTAGTTACTAATTCGCTCGATCTGATCTTTTTGAAGTTGTCGCCTATGAGTCCGCAGGCTGTTTGCAAAATGCCCGTACCTAAGCCGGACAGCTTAGACTGCATCTTCTGTTCTGAGAAGCTACTGAACATGGAGTGCTATCAAATGCACCTTAGAGAAAAGCACTTTATCATGCCTACTGTCCATGCCATCCTTAAAATGCCAGCATACAAGTGCATCTACTGTGGCGGGGTATACACAGGCAAAACAACGGTCAAAGCGATCAGTGTCCATGTATCCAGATGTCGCTCTGCTCCTAAAACCATAAAAAAATCTGAAAAGATCAATTCTGGATTAAACATTGCCCCCTTAGTAAGCCAAGGTTTAGTCTCGTTCCCAGCACCCCCAAGACAGACTACAGCTCCTGTCCCTGGACAAGTCCAAGCATCAGTTCCAACACATCAACCCACTGAGACAGATGCAGAAATGCAAAGCAAGTTGAGGCTGGAGCTGGCTGTGAAGGAAGCCATAGAGGCTAATAAGAGAGAGAGAGAGGCCAGAATAGCAAGAAAAAGGAGGTTAGAGAAGGAGAAGGTCACTGGTTTGTCTGCTCCTTCTGCAGAAGTGCCGATCGATCCTTCCGTGCAGTTTGCTCTCGATCCGACCGGAATGGAGTTACGCTCCTTCGATGCTCGCCGGGAATTTGTGAACAAGTACTTCAACAAACAACCGTACCCGCTCAAGAAGGAGATCATTGCTCTGAGCAGCCGATTGCTGCTGAACAAAACTGATGTCTCCTGCCAGATCAGTTCCAAGCGTACCAGGTGTATGAAGCACCTGCAGCGAAACACGACTGCTGTCTTGTTAGGTTTTAACATGATGGAGTTAATGAAGGTGAAACACAATCTATTCATTCCTGAAATAGAGCCGGAGAAGCCGTCAGAAATGCAAGAACCCATAGAAATAAATCAGGTGAATGAAGGGGAAAAGCTAGATGCCATTTTAGCTATATAGGTTAAATAAATGGCTAAAAAGTGACAATGCAGGATGGCCCAAAAGTCTGGATCCATAAAAAAAAAAAATTAAAAGTATAAAGTACAAAGAAAGCTTAAGTTGATGCCTCTGACTTCACAACACCGAATACATTAACATTTATAGTTTATTAGAACTAAAATTAAATGTATAGCTCATTTCCTCCTTCAGTTCTGCCATTGTTCTGGGTTTTTTCTGATAGACTACTGACTTCAGATCAGATGAGGGGAAAAAAATAAAAAGGTTCTGCCTGGATTGATTGGCCTGGATTCGTCCGATCTTCTATTGTAAGCCTGAAGCCATCTTGGGAATAAAGTTAAAAATGTTAAATTATTTAGGGGGAAAAAGCCTAGCAAGTTCAAATTTTTGGGCCACCCTGTACATTCCTTCAAACATTACAAAAAGAGTATATGATGTTAACATTTCTCAAAATATTTTATAGGCCCCATTTTTCTTAGAGATCAATTTATTTAGTAAAGTCCACCGTCTTTGAGTTTATTGCTGTTTGATAAAAAGTTTGAATTGTTGTCTTTCACAGAAGAATACTGTATTCCTAGTTAGTTGTGTACTTTCAAGGATTACCCCCCCCCCCCCCCCCATTATGGCTCGACTTGTTTGGTGGTGAGGTTTATTTGGCCTTAAAAATCCTTTTTCTGTACATACTTTCCCTCTTATGTATTTTATTTCATGCTCTTTAAGTTAAAATGCATACTCCTGTAGTGTGTGTGATGACATTTAACATATTTATCAAACGATATGCCCCCTTAAACTAAGACACTTTCAGTATTTCATCTTAAGTGCTTGCTCGCTGATCCTGTGCCTACATTACAGGATTGTTAGTACGTTTGTTTTTTTTTCTCCTAAGAAGACTGTTCATGTTTTTCTTTTAACCTTTTGTAGTTATCTCTCTGGGCTTTGGGATAGCATTCACTAAGTTAAGTAGTCAAATACTGTGTTATATCTGTGAACTGGCTAGTGCTCTGGCATACCGGGTCTGAGATACAGTACAACTCTGTGGGGAACGTAGCGTCAGTCTTTGTCATTGCCAATTATAAGCATAGTTTATGAATGTGTTTTTATAATAATAAAATGTAAGACTGTATGAAAGGGTGATGTGATCACACAATGTTTTCAGACTTGTCTTGATGGTTTAAGGTCACAGTGTGAGAATGAATGCAAAATAAACGGTCACAGAAAAATATATACTTTTTAAAAAAGTGTGTGTTTTTTTTGTTTAGTGATGAATTTTTGGATTTATTGTATACAAAAGTTTGGACACGCCTTTTAATTCCATGGTCTTTCCTGATATGTATTTCTTTCTACATTATAAAACAACACTAAATGCATCCAAAATATACAATAATCTCCTTTGAACAGATATTGAGATGTATCTGCTACTTATGCTTTGTAAAGTCTTTACAACGGCTCTAATCTGAGGTGCTGATTGTTAATCTGTGATTTCTGAGGTAACTGATAACTCTAAATGAACTCCTTAAAATAACTGACTTGTTACTTATATACCCAATTCCATGGGATATTTCATATAGAAAGTAGAAAATCGAAATACAATAGGTAGAAATCACAAAACTTCAATTGATCATTAAATTAGAAGGCATATCCAGACTTTTAACTGATACAAATGTGTACAGATTATTTAGGAGTTTTCTTATTGCTCTGTTTGGTCAATAAATATTTTTTTTTGACATGACTTGGACTAGTATAAGCATAGATACTGTGATTTTGATTGGAAGTTAAAACACTGAAATGAGACTTCAGTGTGGTGTGTGTAGTTAAGCAGCAAAGCCCTGAAAGTGTAGTATAAAGTAGATAGCCGATTTATTATTGCCACAAAATTAGCATTAACCTGCAGAATGTTAAAGCAAATCAGCTTTCATTAACAAGTTGGTCTTTCCATTTTAGTTCACACTTCAGCTGTTCGACTGTGTAGTGCACTGAGATGTAATTCTTGCTTCATCTCAAATTAGGAGTGTTATGCAACTGCACTCAACTTCCTTTAGTCCATCCACCTCTCTCACTTCCTCCTCTGTACACTCTTCTCCAACAGATCAGCTTCCAAAGATTTGATTTATTTTACTAATTAGGGACAGGAATCACCAGCCATCAGCTAATACAATATTATCACTTGTCGATTTGATCTGAATTGCGATTCTGTAAGTATCATGATTTATATATTACTTGGAAAAGTTGTTATTTTTATTTTAAAAAAATATTTAAATATTTATTTCTCAGCTTTTATTTACATTTGAACAAAAAGCGGCATGTCCAAAATTATTCATACCCTTTGCAAACTGTCACAGTCTGTGGGAAAATCCAAAGTTCTATACCATTCCAAATAGTCCAAGTTGTTCTAAAGCATCCTAATTACCCTTATTCATTGGGAACAGCTGTTTTAATCAACTCAACAGGTGAAAAACAGCAGCTCTCTGTTGTTCATTTGTGGACCAAGAGCTCACTGAGGACCTGCGTATTGTGGCTGCTCACAAGGCAGGAAAGGGCTATAAGACCATATCTAAATGTTTTGAAGGTGCATTGGCTACAGTGCAAAGCATTATTAAAAAAAATACAAGATGTTCCTCACTGTGAAATCTTAGAGGACATGGTCGGAAGCCAAAAGTGGAACCTGTGCTGACCAGCGCTGGTTTAGTGAGAGAGGTGAAAAAGGATGCAAGGATCACCACCAAGGCCATCCTGATGAATCTGGGCTCTGCTGGTGGCAACGTCTCAAGCCAGACAGTCCAACTGCACACCGCTGGGTTCTACGGATGCAGACCAAGAAGGACACTACTTCTCCAGATAAGGCACACTAATGCCCGCTTGGCCTTTGCAAGTGCTCATCTGGACAAAGAAGACTTGTGGTCTTCTGTTTTATGGTTAGATGAAACAAAAATGTAATTGTTTGGCCACAATGATGTAGCTTACATTTAGCATAAAAAAGTAGAAGCATTCAACCCCTAAGAAGGCCATCCCCACTGTCAAACATGGTGGTGGGAACCTAATGTTTTGGGGGAGTCTTTCAGCCTGTGGACCAGGGAAGCTAATCACAATAAATGGCACCATGGAAAAAGAAGCAATTCATCAAAATTCTCAACATCAGGCAGTCTGCAGGGAAACTTGGTCTTGGGCACCAGTGGGCATTTCAGTACAACAACAACACAAAACACAGCAAAAATAGTGAAGAAATGGTGATCAGACAAAAACGTTTTGCAGTGTCCCAGCCAGAGTCCTGACTTAAATCCAACTGAGAATCTGTGGAACGACCTAAAGATCAGGGTGATGGCAAGGAGAACGACCCTCCAACCTGAAAGAGTTGGAGCTCATCGCTAAAGTTGAATGGGCAAAAATACCAGTGGAGACATGAAAAAAAACTGGTCAGCAGCTATAGGAAGCGTTTGATTGTTGTAATAGCCACTTTTGTTCAAATATAAATAAAAGATGAGTAATATATTTTTTCCCCAAAGTGATGCCTCTTGTACAACAACTAACTGTTGTTGTTACGTAATTATCCAATTCCATACATGTTATTTCCTAGTTTTATATTTGAGATTTTATAAATCCCCAGTATTGTTGGAGAATGTACTGAATATAAACTCGTACACACATACACGCATAGAGGTTTACCTGCATCTTCATCTGCACGCAGATCCTGATACCGGCGTACTACCATTACCTGCAAATTGGGTGTGTGGTCAACTTGATTCCATGTGTAACTATGGCTTTACATTGTTGTGGAGCACTTGTGACATGTGCATAATGACATAATAAATAAGGATGACAGTTCCTACTGTTACATTCGGCGAGGAGTGCATGTGACACATCTGATATATTTACATGTTCAAACCCAGACACTGAAGGTTAAAGGTGACAGTGCTAATTGCTAAGCCGTGCTGCCTGCATGGCAATGTGGGAATGTCATTGAGCCTAATCTGCTTGTCTTTAGAAACCCACCAAGCACAGGGAGAACTTGCAAACTCCACACACAGACCTGAGGAGGGAATCGAAGCCTTGACCATAGATTCTTTAGTGTGACTGTGTGGATAAATGACTGTTTAGCTAGATCATTAAGAAGATAAGTGGGCGATAGGCCAATAGGCAAGACGGTAGTCCAGAAGGTGTTCCGCGGGTTAAGTTCAGGGTTCTGTGCATGACTGCAGACTTGGCAAGCCTTGCCGCTTGCTTGGTGTGTGTGTGTGTATAAGACAATTATGGTGCTGGGGCAGTTTTGGGCATCTTAGAGAAAAAATAAATAAGTAAAGAGAAAATATAATGCATCAGAAAGCAAAGACAATCTACACAAAAGTGTGCATACAACATTTTAGGGGAGAACCACGTATAATCTTGCTAACTATGCAAAATCCCCCAGCTGGTCTTCCTCTCTCCTGCCTTTCCACCCCATACAGAAAGGCGGCGTCGTGCGCATGCGCCACGCTTTATTTGGGTTGAGTTAACATCACTTCCTGGAAGCGCATCCGTAAGTTGAAGCGACGGAAAGCTGTCGTGTTCGGCGTTACACAAAAGAAACAGGAGTAAAGAAACTACTTTGATTTGGGTTCAAGGTAAGTTTCAGTTACGTTTGCTGATAAAATAAACTAACGGTTCGTTTTTGGTCATTTATTGTAAAACGACCTTTTTATCGTTATGTGGTATATTATCCAGAAATTTCTAGAAGATTGCTTACCAGGTTGAATAGGAACTGGTGTGCGCGTTTAAACAAGGTTTTACGGTATCAATCTCACATCTGTTTACGATAGACTAATTTACTTTACACTTACTTTTTAGAAATAAAATGTACATTTTGCGTGTTTATTAAAAAAACTTTCATGTAAGCATAACGTGTAACCCAATGAACATTTATCTATAATATTTGTGTAACAGCGTGGGAACTAAAACTAGTTTATTCTGTAAATATGAGAATAAACCCTTAATTTTAAAACAAGAGGGTATGTACAGTATGAAAGTCATGCTATTTCAGGAAAACATTCCATAAGAATCCAGTTATAGGATTATTATTTAGAGCAGAAATTAAGAAACAATATTTTTAAAGAAAATTTTAAACCAAAAAAAAAAATAGCATGGCTTTCCAAGTACTTGATGTTTGTGATAATCAGAACCCTACATTAAAGTGTAACTTCAATTCAAAATATAAAAAATTTGTCATCTGGTCTAAATCCTGTGCATCAGTTCTTATCAGAAACACTTTTCTCAAACTATGAGGAATTCATTATTATAATATAAAGAATTTTTTTTATTTTTTTGTATGTTGCAACTTTTGTTACATGTAAAATTACAACTTGCTATATTGTCAGTTGTCCACCTCAAAATATCATGACTTTATTCCTGTAGTGAATATTAAACACTCTTTTTCTTCTTCGTCTTTAGGTAAACCACCCTCTTGAGCCAGGATGTCGTACATGCTCCCTCACCTCCATAACGGCTGGCAGGTGGACCAGGCCATTTTATCCGAAGAGGACCGCGTGCTTGTTATCCGGTTTGGCCACGATTGGGACCCTACGTGCATGAAAATGGATGAAGTTTTGTACAGCATTGCTGAAAAGGTCTTTAAATGCACTTTGTAATCTGTCACTTCTTTGATTTTTAAGCTTAGCAGTTCCAAGGTTCAGGTTTCACTCGGTCCTCAGAAGCTCTGCTGCATTTAAACGAAGAGCCCCATCTGAAATGCGGTATATTTGTGAATGAGTGAGTCTGGTGCAAATTTGTTGGTTGGTGCTGAATTTTTATTGTGCAGGTCAACCACAGTGCTGAGGAACATTTAATAGTGCAGATATAATGGAGATTAATGGGAGACAAAAAAAAAAACAGCAATCTCAACCATAGGTGGTAACAGTCAGGTGTTGATGTTCACGCAAAAGGCAAAAAAAATCTTTCACATGTAATCTTCCATATTTAAGAAAAATCCATGTTAGTCAACATTGTATGATGGCGCTCATGTCCTTATTCACATTCATGTTGATGTTTCGGGAAGTTGATCTGATCAGAGTGTACAGAGAGGGAGTGAGAGAAAAGGATGCATTCGAGCTAAAGTGCTCATTATTTTCCTTAGAGATAGATACATCAAGGGCTAAATTCCACTGCACCACTACCAGCAGGTAGTCATCATGGGTGATAGAAGAAGACTTCTTGGAGCTCGGCGGGTAGGACAGGATAAAATTTAATCGGGAAAAGAATAATGACCATCAAGCTTGACGAGCATTGAGTCTCTTGGCGGTGCGCAGGTACTCAAGGTTCCTATGGTCAGTCCACACAAGAAACGGGAGCTCAGTCCCCTCCAACCAATGTCACCACTCCTCCAGAGCTAGCTTGATAGCCAAGAGTTCTCTGTCCCCTACGTCATAGTTTCTCTCGGCTGGGGATAGGCGATGGGAGTAGAATGTACAAGGATCTTGTTGTCATGGGTGGACCTTTGGGAGAGAGTACCCCCAACGCCAGTATTGGAGGCGTTGACTTCAACCACAAACTAGCGAGACGGGTCGGCGAGTGTTAAGACCAAAAGTTTGGACACGCCTTCTCATTGAAAGAGTTTGAATTTGTATTATGGCAAGGAAAAAGCAGCTAAGTGAAGAAAAAACGAGTGGCCATCATTACTTTATGAAAAATTGGGAAAACTTTGAAAGTGTCCCCAAGTGCAGTCACAAAAACCATCAAGCACTACAAAGAAACTAGTTCACATGCGGACTGCCCCAGGAAAGGAAGACCAAGAGTCACTTCTACTGTGGAGGATAAGTTCATCCGAGTCACCAGCCGCAGAAATCGCAGGTTAACAGCAGCTCAGATCAGAGAGCAGGTCAATGCCACACAGAGTTCTAGCAGCAGACACATCTCTAGAACAACTGTTAAGAGGAGACTGTGTGAATCAGGCCTTCATGTTAGAATATCTGCTAGGAAACCACTGCTAAGGACAGGCAACAAGCAGAAGAGACTTGTTTGGGCTAAAGAACACAATAAAGAAAACTCTTTGAATGAGAAGGTGTGTCCAAACTTTTGGTCTGTACTGTACACACACTACGGGCAATTTGGGAATGCCAATTAACCTAACCTACATGTCTTTGGAATGTGGGAGGAAACCGGAGAACCTGGAGGAAACCCACCAAGAACGGGGAGAACATGCAAACTCCATGCACACAGAGACGGGAATCGAACCCGGACCCTGGAGGTGCAAGGCTACAGTGCTAACCTCTACACCACCATGCCTCACTGTTCTTAATCAATTAAACAAAAAGAAAGAAAGTACATGCTAATGGAAATTTGGTGGATGATGCGGTTTTGTTTAACATGCAAGAAATTCCCATTCTTTCAAGTTGTGTTGTCGATTAAATTTGAGATTTTTAATATCTGTTTTATTTGATTTTGCTACTTTCACTTTGATTTTAAGCTGATTTTTTTTCCCCGTCCTTTTTTAACCCACAGGTGAAGAATTTTGCTGTGATTTACCTGGTGGATATCACTGAAGTGCCAGATTTCAACAAGATGTACGAGTTGTACGACCCCTGCACAGTCATGTTCTTCTTCAGGTATGCTTAAGAGAACGACTCCATCTGGGGTCACAGTCTAATGGGATTTAACATAAAGGCTTATAATAATTAAGATGAAAGAAACAGATAGCAAAACCTGCACAGTTTATTTCTCAATCTGACTTGAGAGTTTTCGGGACTAAAGACTTTTTCTGAAAACATGACAAGCTTTTGGTTTATTGGCTCTAAGAGAGTAAAAGAGAGCAGAAATTAGCAAAAGACTGTTAAAGGAGATAACTTGTTTCTCATACATTAAACGTAAATCTACATTTCATTCTAACACATAAACACATAGTACTGTGCAACGGTCTTGAGCCACGCCTCATTTCTTCCTATTAAATTAAATAAAGTAGATTAAATGATGGGAACAAATGTTTTACTGTGACAGTCTGCAAAGTGCTTAAAGAAGCAATTAAAAAATTGCTTGTTTCTGTAACATCCTTAGCAGCAGCCTCATTTCCCCTCTCGTCCATTCCAACCATTCAGCACAACCAGTATACTAATTACCAGCATGATCATCCGTCATCATCTGCTCCTGTTTCTCACTGGTCCATTCCTTAAGTTATATGTTTATGCTTGAATGATTCATAGGGGCTGGACTGAAAATGAGAGACAAGAAAGTCCTTAATGAATTCTGGAGAACTCCTCCTAAACGCTAGATTAAAAATAGAAGAAAGTCTGACTCTTTGGAACCAATGTGGGTGGTCGGGGAGCAAGACATTTGCACAGCACAATATGGTCAAAAGTATGTGGACACTTCACCATATGTGAGAAAAAGATGACAAAGTTACAAGCGCACTTCTAGAATGTCTTTGCATTTCACAATTCCCCTTAACTGAAACGAACAACCCACACACCTGCTCTAGCATCACAGTATCTCGGTGCACAAAGCAAGGTCTATGAGGACATGGCTTGTGATGGTCGTGATGTTGGGAGAGCTCCAGTGTTCTGCACAGAGCCCTGACTGAACTGAAACCTACCACGCACCTTTGGGATGAACTGGAGCATTGATTGCACTCCAAACCTCATCACTCAACACTATACCAGACTTCATTAATGCTTATGTAGCTGAATGAACACAAAACCTTGCAGCTACACTCGGAAATCTAGTGCAATGCCCCCCGAGAGGCGTGGAGGATATTATAGGAGTAAAATATGGAATGGGATGTAAAACAAACACATGGACAGGTGATGGTCGGTTTAGTAATTTTTTGCTGTATGCACTCGAGCAGAACAATTGTAGTATTTATATTGATATATGATATTGAATTATTAGAGTATTGCCAATTGCCCAAGTAGTAGATCTCTCCAAATAATGTTTTGAACTTCATGACTAGTATGAACTGACCTAGGGTCTGTAGAACAGCATGATCAGCTTTGAGAACTCCCGCTGCTATGATAGGCCGAGTCTGATCGTTTCTGTTTTTCACTACAGGAACAAGCACATCATGATCGACTTGGGCACAGGTAACAACAACAAGATCAACTGGACAATGGAGGACAAACAGGAGATGATAGACATTATTGAGACCGTCTACAGGGGTGCACGGAAAGGACGGGGTCTCGTAGTGTCCCCCAAAGACTACTCAACCAAATACAGATACTAACTTGATCAACGCGTTCATACTTTCAGCTTTCAAACTTTCATTCTCTAGTTTATACCGTGACATCGCCCTGCATGGACATCTCACTGGGACAGTTTGTGTACTCGTATGGACACAGCAGAGACCTTCCCTTGTGTTAATACCTTTTGTTCTTGTTCTTTTTTTATTTTTATTTAAAGACGTTTTTCATCTATGATCAGGAAAATGTGACCCGTGTCTTTTTGTTTGGTTTTTCGTCAACATTGAAAATAAATCTTTAAGAAAAACAGTTTGAGGTTATTTTCAGAAGCTTTTCTGTATGCATTATGGGAAAGAAAAAGAAACTTGACTGTGCCTCATGTTCACACAGCATGTTTAGTAATTATAATTTTTTTATGTGACATTAAGTCAATTATATCTTGTTATATTTGAGTTAAATCTGACAACTGAACCTTCCATCACTTTGAGTGATTTTAAATATAAGTGCATATTCCACACTGGAAGCCATTAATGCAATCACATATAATATTTATGCTTTCTTATGAAAGCAATCACAAATGATAGGGGATATAACCATAATTTGCAAATTTTTGGACCGATCTAGATTTTCAGCAGTGTTGTCTTCTGCCTGCTCTCCCCAGTTGTTCATACAGTATTTACATGCGGGAAATCTTACTATTAGAAAAATTAATGAAGAACCTTGTACCATGTCCTATTAATAGATTAAGAAATGTTAGAGATGACATGAAGTTTTGTATACGTTTGTCATTTTTGGAACAAGTCTCAAAGTCTCCAGAAGTAATTTTGTGTAATATGTATAAAAAAAAAAATTGTAAAAAGTGTCAATTATGACTAACATTTAAAATTGACGGCTTCTGACTTTTTAACATTTCTCAATGTACATGCAGAGGTGATTTCCTTCTTTAGTGCTGAGATTGTTCTGGACTGATTCTGACAGATTACTGATTTCAAATTAGATGAGCTCAAAGACAAACGTTGAGGTTGTTAGGTCTGGTTCTGTTCAACCTTCCATTGTTTGATTTCTATTATTTAATTTATTTTAAAGAAATAAACATAAAAAGATCACATTTCACATAAGGAAAAAAGCCTGTGGATCCAGACTTTTAGGCCAGTTAAAAAAGAAATGTAGTAAATGTGTATGTGTAGCACACTGATGTGTTATTAAAGAATATTTAACCTTTTGTGATCACAGCTGTAACAGCAAAGATAAATAAACAACACTAGTCAATCAAGCACTGTTTCAGACACACCTACAAGACTAAATTGCATTAAGAGCATTAATAGAAAAAAACGAAAACTTATTATAAACTGTGTTGAGCAATGGCCCTCCAGGATTGGAGTTGAAGATCCCTGCCGTATTGTCACGGTTGAGTGCAATGGTTCTTACCCTGGTACTGGAGGATCACCCGCATTGCACATTTAAGTAGTTGATTGGTTAAATCAAGGGAAAATGTGGTTAGGTTTGAAAAACACTGGTCAAGTGTGTGTGGTGTGTATCAGAAATGCAGTGTTTAGTCACACTTAGCTAAAATGTATTTAGACCTTGTGGTCTAAACCTGCTTCCTGTCTATCTTAGATTAGAGAAATTGTTTAAGCAGTCCGTTTAATGTTCTATAAAAAGAGCATTTCTCCAGACCGATAGGTGGCGGCATTGTTCAACCTGACCTAACGCTTAAATGTAAACAGAAAATAATTTCACAAGCTTGACTACGAAGGGTTTATTGTTTTATATATAGAGCACTATGTACTGTGTATAAAGTATAATTTTATACTAAAGGTAATTCATTTTAATTGACAATAAACTCTGAAGGATTTGGTCCTGAATAGAATAGGTGTGTTCACTTTGATATATAGTTGCGCATATTTGAGCTATTTTTGTTTGTTTGTTTGTTTGTTTGTTTGTGTGTGTGTGTGTGTGTGTGTGTGTGTGTGTGTGTGTGTGTGTGTGTGTGTGTGTGTGTGTGTGTGTGTGTTTGTGTGTGTGTGTGTGTGTGTGTGTGTGTTTGTTTATATATCCAAATATAAACGGTAATGTTTGAAATAAATTCAAGGTAAAGAGTCGAGGTAAATCTAAAACAGGTCATTAAAAGTATTGTAAGTTTTATATCTTGTAAACAAACAAACACACAAAAAAGGAATGATTCTGGTACACAATTTAAAAATGTGTACTTACATTTATTAAAAATGCTAGAATGGAAAATGGTCCCTAGAAAATATTTTTAAAAATTAAAAAAAAAAAAAAAAACATAAAATAATATGAAAAGTACATATAAATGCCATGGTCCCTGGTTTGTGGACTTTATGGGTTGTGTTAGGAGAAGGCTGTTTTTACTATTTTGTTTGTTAATACTTCCTCTTCCTTTATCATCATTATATGGGATAACAAATTTGGGAACAGTCCTGATGGAATAAAACAGAATAAACAACTTAAAAATATTACCTATACTACTACTACTAACATACAACAACAACAACAACAACAACAATAATAACAATAAAACAACCCATAATACATTTTTGCCCTGGTCTAGGTACCATGGTATGGAAATATTTTTGACAGTACCTTTTTGCTTATTCGCTGATATAGTACATGTCCCACATTATGGTACATGGTTATCCATGTTTATGTACCATAACAGTAATATTTCTATAGTTACCTCTGCAGTGCCATTTTACCTGTAATGGTACCTTCCAAAAGTTAATACACAATACCTTGGTGAATGCCATGTTACCTATTGGATATCACAGTGTATATCAAAGATTAGCTGGTATCTAATATGGTGCTACCTGTACAAAACCATTCCATTAGTATGTACTAACATATCTATTAGAAAACTAGTATGGTACAGTATGTACTAACATATCTAGTATGGTACAGTATGTACAAACATACCAGATGAGATACCTGCTGAATATATGTGTTCAGTGTGAACATATATATATATATATATATATATATATATATATATATATATATATATATATATATACAGAATATATGTGTTTAAAAAACACCACCAACAACGATATATAAAAAAAAAAACAGCAACAACAAAACCATAAATCACCACCACCATCAATCACATCTACTCTTATTATTCTAGAGGTGAGTATTTCTGCGCAGCACACTGCCTGAGTGAACACGCCTCCGGAGATCAGCTGACTTTGAGTGTCGCTTGGAAGAGAGAAGCTCCTCACCCTTTTAAACCGTCGGCGCTCTTTATTTAAATTATCAGGAGTTATTGTAACAATGTATATATTTCATTAACGTAACGCAAGTATGGTTTATTAAGTGTCGGTAAGTACCTTTTAAACAATATCTCTTCACTGGGGTCTGTGCAGGTAGAGGCAGTTTAAAGGCTTGAAAGGTTTAGGTTTAGTATTACTCTTGGTCTGAGCTGTGTATTAGGTGTAATTGATACACCGATGCACTGAATAGATCCTGTTTGGGAATTGGGTTGAATTTCACTGTAAATGTGAACGAGGCTCCAGTGAGCACACATGCAGTCCTGGTGATAAGGAAACTCGTGACTGCTATTTAAGGAATGAAAAGGGCGAAATGTGAAATGCATGGAGTGTGTTAGAAGTCTTTTTAAATGTTAAACAGCATCAGTAATAAATCTACAACCCCCCCCCCAAACAGGAATAAGTTATTGTTAAATAAAGGAGCAGCGCTGATTTATTGATGCACTCTGTTTCCACAACAAATTATGGGAACATATGTGTTTGGACTGAAATGTGGATGGATTAGTGGTTAGCGCTGTCGCCTCGCACCTCCAGGATCCGGGTTCGATACCCACCTTGGGTGTGTGTGCATGTTCTCCTGTGCTTGATGCAGATTAGTTTAATTGGCATTTTCAAATTGGCCGTAGTCTTCGAAAGCCCTGTGATGGATTGGCACCCTGTCTAAGATGACCTAAGTCTCCTGGGATAGGCTACCAGCCCCGCTGCGACCCTGTATACAGAATAAAGTGGTATAGTTGATGAGTGAGTGTAAACAAGCAAAATGTGGAAAGAAATTATGACTAAGTGGTGTAAACTTGATTATTTTCCAATAGCGATATGTTCCGAAGTGTTTACTTCCTGTTACGATTCCATTTTTTCAGCAGTTCATTTTCCTTTCTAGATAAATTTTTTGTAACCCTTTAAATTAGCAAAACTCACTGAACAAAGTAAGAATCCATCTTCTTTCAATTTTATGCCAAGTATCTTCGGCGCTATCTTTCCTTGGAGTTTCCTTGGGAAGTGGGAGGCTGGAGGGGAGGGGGGTCAAAACTTTTGGAAATTTGAGCTTTAGATATTGGGCAAAGTAGACAAATATGCAAACAAATAATAATAAAAAAAATCAGGAAGGGACAAATACTTATTCACAGCACTGTCCAAACTTTTGGAAATTTGAGATTTACATTAGATGTTGGGCAACATTTAAATAAAGTTATAGTGTGTGTGTGAAGCTGTTACAAACCATCCTCACACCTCCTTTCTAATGGATTCATTTTTATAATTGATAATACTGTATATATACTTTATAATACTGTATGACTTACCTGATAAAATATAGCATGTTTTAAAACGGTTTGTGTTTTGGTAGATGTCTCAATCCCAGTAAATCATTACAAAACATGTGAACAATTCTAACTAATCAGGTATGAAAAATGTCAGCAGTGCTGTGATATACTGTAGAACCAGATTCATTCCTGCATTCTGCTTTGTATTTATTTTCAGATATCTCTGTTTTATATGTGCATCTGACTGTGCCGTGGCTTGGAGTACTGTCTGAAGTGGAGTCATGGTGGAGTTCTGGTTGATCTCTGCTCCTGGTGAGAAGACGTGTCAGCAGACATGGGAAAGGCTGAATGTAGCCACCAGCCACGCCAACCATCTGTCCACCAACAACAAGTTTGGGATTCCAGACCTCAAGGTGAAGTAAACTTTAGTTGAGTTTAAAATACATTAATGGTTGGAGATTGCGCATACTGATGTGTCGGGATAAATAAACTTGTGTATTTCTGAGCAGGTGGGAACTTTGGATGTGCTTGTAGGTCTGTCAGATGACCTCACCAAACTGGACTCGTTTGTTGAAAGGTTTGAGTTTTATTTACAGCTAAGGAGAAAAAAGAATATGAATCAACAAAATCGTATTAATACAGTAGAATTGTCATTTTTATTTCGTTAGTGTGGTGAAGAAAGTGGCCCAGTACATGGCTGATGTGTTGGAGGGCAGCAAAGATAAAGTCTTGGAAAATCTTTTAGCCAACGGAGGTACGTGCACGCATTAGAACAGCTGTCACACTCGCATTCTCTTTTGGTCGGATCTTTATTTTTATAAACCTTTGAAAGGCCATAAACTGAGCACTGTTATCTATTAAGCTATTGAACACCAATAACTTTTAAATATAAAACTGGAAAATTGTAGTTTGTGGTGAAACACTCAAGACTTTCAGCTTTAATTCCAGAAGTATGATGAAAGTGTGGCATTAACCATTCAGGAATTTTAAACATCCCCTAATTTGGGGGCCAAAAATAATGGAACAAATGGCTGTAAAGCAGTTACAGAATATGGCGAGTGTGGCCCTGTTCCCTCATAACTCAATGAATAATAAAGGGCCTGGAGGTGAATCTGAGTGTTACGTTTGCATTTGGTAGCTTTAGGCTGAAAAGAAAAAACAAAAACCCATGAGAGGGATGGCAAAAAAAAAAAATTGAAGTTAACAATACAACAATTTGGAGTATTGAAGGTTAAAGAAGGAATTACTTGGCAAGCTTAGCAAGCGCAAAAAGCCTGGAAGACCATAGAAGACAATTACAATAGATGACCACTGTCCATGGTGAAGAACCCTTTCATAACATCAGGGACGGATCTACCGGGGTGGCACGGGGTGGCAGTTGCCACCCCAGCACTAGTGTCCTAGTGTTCTAAAAATAAAAGGTTTTTTTTTTTTATTTATCTGACGTTCCAATCCAGATATCAGGTTCAAGTCAATCACACATCAGCCTTTATTTAATTTTTATAGGACAATGTAAAAATGTACACCCTAGTGTATACACTGAATAAGAATAGCGTTCCTTGAATTCACAAAAACCATGCAAGGATGCTTGCTTCAGTGTTGCCACCCCTCATAATTTTAATGCCACCCCCTTGCCACCCCATGAAAAATTTTCTAGATCCGCCCCTGCATAACATCTAGCCAAGTCAGAACACTCTTGAGGAGGTAGGCGTATACTTGTCAAATTCGGACAATCCCAGGTTAATTCTCCAGCACCAAGTTGCCCTTGTATAAGATGTACAGTATAATAAGATAAAAATGAAAGTTGCTCTGGTTCAGGGCCTCTGCCAAATCACGTAATGTAAACACTGTAAAGTGAAAACAGATGCTCCATAAAGTGCAAACAACTGGTAATGCTCAATAACAGAAAGGCCAGATTAGACTTAGAAATCTTTACTAGATTCTTTGGACTGATGTAACCAAAATTAATTTGTACCAGAATAATAGGAAGCGAAAAGTATGGAGAAAGTAAGGAACCAAAGCATAATCCAAAGCATATCGCATCATCTGTCAAACATGGTGGAGGTATGGTGGTTTTGTGGCATAACCATGTATGGCTTCCAATGGAACCATAATGTGTTTTATTAATGATCTGACAGCTAGTAAAAGTAGCAGAATGAATTCTGAAGTGTATAAGGCTATACTCTCTATAGGTATGCTCTCTGCTACCCACAAACAGGCAGCTGTAGTAGAAGCCTGCCAAAAAATGTCAATGTAGGTAACTCAGCATGAGTAAGTCATGCCCATGAGTTTCAGCCTTCAGGCAGTTTCATCCAAGTATTAATGGTAGTCCTCATGTTTGTAATTATGCTGGTTTGTTCCATTATTTATGAGCCCCTAAAATTGTTGTGTATGTATGACAATTGCTGAGTGGTTAGTGCCACTTCACTCACATCTTGAGTCGTTCATTACCAATCCAATGTACAAATGCCAACAAATGTATATATTTGTTCCAAAATGACTGGACTTGATGGTGTATATAGATGTTTTAGGATACCAGGGTTTACTTTAACTATGAAAAGACTACTAGTCAACTTTTTATTCTCTGTGTCAAAACTCACTAATTTATTTTGGTATGCAGTTGATCTGGTAACGTACCTCACAAGGTTCCAGTGGGATATGGCCAAGTATCCAATCAAACAGTCCCTGAAGAATATCTCGGAAATCATCTCTAAGGTGAGGTCATAGGCCTATTTTTAAATACAGCATAGTTACGTGGGCTGATTGGAGTTTCAAAAGTGTGTGTGGCGGGTTAGCACCCCAACAGGGTTTCCCGTACACTGTGACCTAAGCTTTCTGGGATAGGCTTTATGTTCCCGGTGACTCTACATAGGATAAATGGTGTCAGTGATGGATGGATGGATTGATGGATTGTTTTGAGAAAAGAAATGTTCATATCTTTCTGTTGTTCATGACTGTGTGTAAATATATGAATTTATATATAAGCCTCAATTAATTGATTTGAATAATAAATAAACTACACAGTACAGTAAATAATAACAGTAGTTTATTATTTAAATTACACACGCACACTTTCTTTTAAATATTTGTTCAAACCTAATAATTTAATGTGAAAGGCATTACCTAAGCAAATATTAAATACTAGCATTAGGACCTGTTGTTGACATTTAAAGAGTTTGTAGAAATAGTTAAAAGTTTGAAGCTAAAAATAAGCTGATCAGCTTTAACGTAATCAGTGATATTATTATTTCAGTTTGAAGCCCACATACATGTCCACCTGTCACATGTCTAACTTGGGCAGAGAAATAAGAATGCGAAGAAATAAAATTTTGTAAGGTTGAGTATCTTTGGCCTTGTTTACGCTAAGATGTCCTTCTTTCGTCATCAGCCAAATACACTCCCTGTTTGGTAATCAGTGAGTGAATCACAGATGAGAAATTTAAAAAGTAGATTGTTTAAAGAGTAGGTTTTGTCTTTAAACAACTTCAGCACTGTTCTTTCAGCGGTGAAAATCTGAACTAATCCTAGTAAAAATATTCAGTTTAGCTTTGCTAAATAATATCTATTGGTGCAGGTGCTTGATTACATTGAGCAAGTAGCTTATTAGTATCTTATTTTAAATTAGATTATTAAATCCAACACATAACCGTTCATAACATGCTTTTACCCATCATTTTGATTTCACATGGTGCAGGTTAAACTTCACGCAGATATTTAAGTACAATAAAGTTTCAATAAACTCTATCCAGCGGTTGATTTAAGACGCGCCCACAGTTTGATGCATGTGCAGTACGCTGCCAAAACTTCTGGTTCGTAACCTGGCATATAACTGCTCATGACTTCACTTTTACTAAACATTTGGATTTTATTCATGGTGTGGGTTTAACTTCAGGCAAATACCGAAGTACTGTCAAAGTTTCATTAAATTCCGTCCAGCCAGTTTTGACATACAAACATACAGACTGAGACATTTCTGAGCCTGGTCTTGGGTTTTCCAATGTACAGTATGAAACCTAAAGATAGCATTAAAAGAGCAAGTTCTGACAAATGTACATGCAAAATCTTTTTTTTTACTTGTACAAATGAAATAAATAAATGAATAAGCGAACATAAACCCTTAAAGTAAGATGAATAAGGCTGGCATTTTTAATTAGATGGTGTATAAGTCAGTTCTGTTTGCTACAGCAAAACTTCATTTATTATTATTTTTATCATTTAAAAAAATGTTTTGAATGCAATTAGAAAGTAAACGCTTTATTAGAGCCAGTACTCAGTGAGTGATAAGTGACCAATGTGGTATGTCTCAATCCTTCATGTGCCATCGTCAATCTTCCTATCACACTTGCACACCTTTCTGGTTTTTCAAAACTCACACACTGCTACAGTATATATAATATACACTGGCAAAGATGTGAGTCAAAATAACGCTCACTTCTATCTTTGAGAGTTTTTTTTTTTTTTCTATTTATTCTTTTCAATTCATTTTTGTGAGCTTTGTGTTTTGATGATGTCACCAAATGCTAATTAGCTGTGCTGTGCACCAACCTGGTAATTTACAGGTGATTTTGCTTCACCAACATGTTATTACAGTCAAAACCGAAATGTCTATTTAAGATGCATAGTGCTCAGCAGCGTCATCAGACCGTGCCTTGTACTGTTGTGTAGTCAGATGAATGGCGCTAAGAAAACACACATGTGGTCATGCTACTGTTTTCCCTTTCCTACCTTTCAACTCAAGTGCACCGTTTGGGTACCAGACAGTAGCCATACAACCGGGCTTGGTAAGGTCGATGTGTTGTAGCCTAATAAGTGATGATTATTGAAGAACACCTCCAACACCTGTCTAGTGGTGAGATCCCAGCACTTTTCCTGCTTGCCTTAACGAGGCACAACTGTTACAACTCTACGAAAAGTCTGATAAATCAACCGCAGTGTGTGTTAGATCTGGAAGAGATGGGAAGAGATTTGGTTTATCTCCCCAACAAAAGATAATCAAGAAAGGAGAAACTCAATCAGCAAGCATTTCTTATGTTAAAGCCTACTGTGAATATATATATATATTTTTTTTTTTATTATTATGAGATAGCAATTTTAACATATTACTTTGTACTAATTTCTCCTTTTGCAGCAAGTAACTCAGATCGATAATGATCTGAAAGCCAGAGCTTCAGCTTACAACAATATAAAAGGCAACCTGCAAAACCTGGAGAGAAAGAATGCGTAAGTTATTATTATTATTTTTATTTTTATTTTATTTTTTTTACAATTTTAGCACTGTTATATTAGCCAAAATGTTTATTGTGTGACATATAATGTGAAGTTTTTTTTTTTTATATTGTTTTACACTTGGGTACTGTGTGTGTGTGTGTGTGTGTGTTTATACAGTACCCAAGTGTAGCACAAAAAAAAATTGTTACCGTAGAAACGTGATGTATTTATTTTTTATTTCTTGAAGAGTTTGAATTGTGTAGAGTTTCACAGCTTTTATTCTCCACTGATCTTATGCTTTGTCTCAAACATTTTATACACATGAACATTTTATATTCACTAGAGGGAGTCTTCTGACTAGGAGTTTGGCTGACCTTGTGAAGAAAGAGGATTTCGTGCTGGACTCGGAATATCTCACTACTCTGCTTGTAGTCGTGCCAAAGTACGTTTTTTTTTTACTGCTAGAATTGATTATTAAAATTTTGGTTGATCAGTGGTTGACATCGTCACTGTGCAAAATGTTAGTGTTTAAAGGACAGATAGATAGGCAGATAGAGAGAAGATAGCATTCGGAACAGAGTACATAGATACAGTATCTAGTCAGCAGGGAAGCAAACATTATAAATAGTGAGTAATAACGCTGAGCTGAACCGAACAGATGGTGCAGGGAGATTCAGCACGCTTCTAGCAATTATGTTACTGATAAATGTTGTGTACCCAATAGCATTTAATGCTAATCTGACACATTAGTCAATATTAATTGATTTGCAGCTATTTTTTTTCAGTTCAACATTTATATGTTCAAAGTGCATCATCCAGCCACAAAAATTAATATAAGCTATTCTTTTTCTTAATTATTTTTATTATAATTTATATGTATTATAATTTATATTCAGTGGCGGCTGGTGCAAAAAAAATTTTGGGGGGCGCAAACAAAATTAAAATTGAATTTTTAATACTCGTCTGTAAATAACCATTTATCCGGTGATTAAGCATCATTACTACTAGCATAAAATAAAGGCATGTCTCACATGACTCACGTCAGCAGCTCCGCTTGCCATAGAAAGTCCTGGAAAAGACTGGTTGAGAATGGTCCAATCACATGAGCCGAAATATTTAAAAACAATATTGATTCGCTAAGAACAAAAGTGGGAGGGTTCAGGGCGCACAGTGCCATGCCCCAAGGATGATTTGACGAAATCCAATCAGAGCTCAGCCTCAGGTCGCATGCTTTTCAAAGATTTATTTACATGCCTACATAGACACTCGTTTGTCCGGTGCCCCGCGTACACAAACACAAATGAGCGTAATACAGTTTAGATTTTTTTTTTTTTTATTGCAAATAAATGATATTAAGAAATACAGCGGAATATTGTGACTAAATGACTTTATTTCATTATTAAAATAAATAATTATTATGTTAAATAATTACATGTTAAAGGAGCATTCTTCACTGCCTAACTTTAAGGGGGGCGGTGCCCCTGCGTTCCGTATTGACCGGCCGCCACTGTTTATATTTATTTAGTGTCGGACTTGAGCATGGGTGAAAGTAGGTATGCACTGTCCTCAGTGCTGAAGAGAGAGCAGCTGCCTGCCAAAACCTACATTCAAAACCAATCATGGAAGCACTTTTAGCAAGAAAACTCCACTCATCTGATAACGTTGGCAACTAAAAAAATAAATAAATAAAAAACACTTTTTATTCCTTGATAATTGCTTCTAAGTCGTCCCGAAACGTCTCTGAACCATCTATGTTGCTATTACAGCTACAACGCTAACTAGTTTCTGATACAAGGATGAATTCCAACCCTTAATCAAGGGCCATACTTGATGTGTTTGACTACATACTGTAGTGCACTAGCTTTCCATTTAACCCTATTTGGGATCTAACCCAGAGGTCATATTCTAAGCATAATTGGTGGAAAATAAAGGGAAACTTGCAAGATTTACGGGACTGTTGCTGCACTCTCATGCATATGACGGCATCGCAACCGTGCTGATATTCATCACAACAGCACTCCCTCTCATGTGATGTTGTTAACCTGAAGTTACTAGTTGACTGCTTTACAGTACAGTATATAGACTATTGCATGGGCTGTGAAGCCTGTAACATTCCATAAAAGTGTAAAATTAATTAAAATTAGAGTTTGTCAAAATATGGTTAAATTGCAGCACCTGGAAAATCCTGTTGATTTGTCGGGCAGGATATCACCTTCCTTTATCGTCACATGC
Organism: Clarias magur; assembly: GCA_013621035.1. Lineage (NCBI taxonomy): Eukaryota > Metazoa > Chordata > Actinopteri > Siluriformes > Clariidae > Clarias > Clarias magur. The sequence continues at coordinate 2,866,797 of QNUK01000007.1, read as the reverse complement.
TTGCTACTTTTAATGCAAAATCATAAAGGAGTAAATTAAGATGTAAAATAAGCAATAACATCGATCTGTAATCTGTCCTGGATGTTGAAGATCATTCATTGATTTTATGAATGAAATGACCCTTAAAAACAAAGCAAGTGAAAATTTAGATTTTTTTGTTTTTTATTACAAATATCATCTTGACTACAAAGAATTCTAAACATCTACTGTATGGTGGTGTACATGTAATATTCTCCCGCCCCAACGAAAAAAAAATGCACATTGCACATGGTCTACAAAGCATGGCTTTTCTATATAAGTATATTAAATAATAGGCTTTTATCCTTGTTACTTTTCAGTTGGACAATAGTGTTTTTTTTTTTGTTATGCATTAAGTTGAGATGGTGTTTATTCCTAGCATACCTGTTTGATAAATGTAAAAAGGTCTGTTCAGTGTTTCTACCTGTTATAAAATTGTAACTGTTCCCTCACATAGGACCGGTTATGCTGACTGGGAAAAGTCATATGAAACCCTGTCCGAAATGGTGGTTCCACGATCTTCGAAGTAAGTCACGTCCAGGGATGAATGTTCAAATTTATCCATTAGCACATGGGTGAGGAGATGTTTAAAAAAACTCACTCACTCACTCATCTATACCGCTTTATCACGGGGGCCTGGAGTCTATCCGAGGAGACTTGGGGAAAGAGGCGGGGTACACCCTGGACAGGGTCCCAATTCATCGCGGGGCACACACACATGCACACACTCACACAATCATTCACACAATATGGGCAATTTGGGAACGCCAGTTGGCCTAATCTGCAAGTCTTTGGACTGTGGGAGGAAACCGGAGTATCCGGAGGAAACCCACCAAGCACGGGGAGAACATGCAAACTCCATGCACACAGACGGGAATCGAACCTGGTCCATGTTTAAAAAAAACGCTAAATTAAAAGTTTTAAAGCCTTTGATGTTACATCTCAAAACCATCTCTCAAATGTTATGATGTTAGACAAGCACATCGCTTAGTTTAGTCTGTTTGATCACAATCACAAACAGGACAAACTGTCCTGCACTTTCCTGTTTGTCAAAAGAAAAAAAACAGGGCAAAAGGATAAAACAGGGGATTAAACATCTGGTTTAATACGGTTATATATCATTTGATCCCCAGTAACATTCACTCTAAAAAATATATACTTAAGGTAAAGCCTCTGTCAGGATTCTCTCACATTCATCTATACATAGTAAAATTATTTTTTCAACTTGACTTTCAGTTCTAAACAGGTTTCTTAGTGTACTTACTCTTCTACCAGTTTCAGCCTGCTTCCTGGAGTTGATAACACAACTTTCAGACTTTTAGAAATATCATGCTTTTCCAGTGGCTTGGGAAACCTCGAAATTAAACAAGCTGTCGTCCTCCGGACCTGTGTGTACTTTCCACATCCATCACTCCGTCTCTTAGAAACAGATAGGTTGACCTGAGCGATCATTGAAACCGGTGTCTTTGGAAACCAATTAAACTCCTCCCTCCGTGTGGTCATGGTGACAAACACAGGAACAAGGACCTTAGCCCTGTGCACATACACATACACATGTTTGGAAAAGCTGAAAAGAAAATGGCCATCTTCAGAAACTAATTTGGCCCAAGACACATGAGATAACTTATCTTATACTGTATTTGGTGATAACTTCTTGTTGCTTTTGTTGTTTTGTAATGTGCTCATTATACATGTTGTTTTTTTAACTCTATAACTCACCACTATTATCTTACCAAGAATCTTTTACGCATGATTTATTCCTTTTATTCATTTTCCGCCACCGTTAGTGACCCTTGACCCTAATGTCTGGTCGATGTTGTAATCATGAATTATAAACCTGATTTTATTCTTTATTCATGTTGATTTTCTGGACGTTCGAGATGGAGGGAAAAAATGTATGAGATTCTTTTGTGTGGCGATTCATGCATCACCACACTGGCTCTAAGATTAAAAAATTTTTTAAAAAAGATTATAATTTTTAACATTCATAATACAGATGCACCGGTTGACCATCCAGTGATCTGAATCAGCTGCTTTTCCGCTTGGTCAGTCATGATCGATCAGCCCTGGATATAACCTGTTCTGTGCACAAACTTCCGAGTGGTGCAACAGAAATTCATTTTTAGCGCATTACGTTATCAAAAGTCACACGTGTTAAATAGCCTCAGGTGTAACTAACTTTTTTTTCCTCCAAACTCTGCGAGCGAAGTAGTCTCAAACCAGCTCATTACACATGCTTACATCAGTCTCAAAACAGCATGAGTGCAAATTAGTCTAAAATAATTGTGTGCATTGGAAGCCGCTTGTGCCAGAAACGCGCTAATGGCAAGTTGAGTTTTGAGTCTTTGGAGATGCTAATAGTTGCTGTTTCTTTATAACCGCATTGGTGGTACGGTCTAATCTATTCACATCCTGCCTGGTAGGAGTGAATTATTTCCAGGGAATAAGTTTGTTTAAAAATAATACTTGCAGTGGAAGACAAAATTTAGCTTTTTTTTTTTTGTTGTTGTTGTTGTTGAATTTCATTTTAAGTTAAGTGTTAAACTCTTGTATTTAAAGTCATTGTTTAAATGCTGCCTTTGGCTTTTAAGTGAGAAAACTAATGTTCATAATGCTTGGTCGATAATATTAATAAAATCATTTTACTTACAGAACCTTAATATTAATCGAGGTACAGTATGTGATAATATCATATCAGGTGGTGACTGGTGATTCCCAAGTTGTAACCCATTCCTTCTACCATAGACTGCTTTTTGAAGACCAGGACAGCGGGCTCTTCAGCGTCACCCTCTTTCAAAAAGCAATAGATGACTTCAGACACAAGGCCAGGGAAAATAAGTGAGCTATCTTACTTCTGACTGTTAGTTACAATACGACATTTATACAGATGTTCCTTGCCATCATGTTCTACTGTATTTCAGCTCTTATTGTAAGGCATTTGAACCGGCTGCAGTGGAATTATTGTCATGTTCTTAAACACTAGATATGTAAAGAATAAAAGATAATCTGCCGTTCTTTACGTCAGGTTCATCGTGCGTGACTTCCAGTACAACGAAGATGAGCTGAAGGCCGACAAAGAGGAGATGACTCGGCTCTCTACAGACAAGAAGAAACAGTTTGTATGCATGATGCCGTACTAATCCTACTCACCCAGCAGTGTCTGTATTATTGAGTCTTTAATAACCTTAATATATATGCTGCAAGTTTCTGGATGTATTCTGGACATGACTTGCATCATTTTCATCTTTATTTAAACCATTTAGTTAAACATTGTACCCTGGCATGGGGGCAGAGTCATCTTGTAAGAGACCACTCCCATCAGAATATAAGTACAATATTTTCTCGCACGATCAGTCAGGGGAAGCTTGTATTTGTTTCATTGTGTGTGACTTCCAGTGCTCTATATCCTTATCCTGGATTTTGGAAAGCCCAGTATTCAGATGCACTGTATAAATTGACTATAATCACGTGTTCATAATCAATCATTAGTGTCTAATATGTTTGTATTATGATTTTTTTTCTTTCAAATTTACATTCAAATTTTTATTTGTAACATACACAACCATACACATGATGATGTGCAGTGAAATGCTTACACGATTGTCCATGACCTCAAATGGAAACATAAGATAGAATAGAAAGATTTCACTACAATAAAAGGACTAGATTAAAAAGTGCACTAGAAGAATACAATTAAACTAAAAATTCAATTTCCAATAAAAAGTCAAATAATAAAAATAAAAATACAATTTTGGTTGGAAATGTACACACACACATATACATATTACACAATGTACTGATGTACAATGAAGTGTATTTAAATACTGAGAAGTATATACTGTATATGTATATACCTAAAGGATGGCACCAAAAGGATTTTTCGGAACACCTGTTCAATTTCCCATTAATGCAATTTTGAGCATTGCATGATTGTTGGTGCCAGACGGGCCGATCTGAGTATTTCACAATCTGCTCAGTTACTGGGATTTTCACGCACAACCATTTCTAGGGTTTACAAAGAATGGTGTGAAAATGGAAAAACATCCAGTATGCGGCAGTCCTGTGGGCGAAAATGCCTTGTTGATGCTAGAGGTAAGAGGAGAATGGGTCGACTGATTCAAGCTGATAGAAGAGCAACTTTGACTGAAATAATCACTCGTTACAACCGAGGTATGCAGCAAAGAATTTGTGAAGCCACAACACGCACAACTTTGAGGCAGATGGGCTACAACGGCAGAAGACCCCACTGGGTACCACTCATCTACACAAATAGGAAAAAGAGGCTACAATTTGCACGAGCTCACTAAAATTGTACAGTTGAAGACTGGAAAAATGTTGCCTGGTCTGATTTCTGTTGAGACATTCAAATGGCAGAGTCAGAATTTGGTGTAAACAGAATGAGAACATGGATCCATCATGCCTTGTTACCACTGTGCAGGCTGGTGGTGGTGGTGTAATGGTGTGGGGGATCTTTTCTTGGCACACTTTAGGCCCCTTAGTGCGAATTGGGCATCGTTTAAATGCCACGGCCTACCTGAGCATTGTTTCTGACCATGTCCATCCCTTTATGACCACCATGTACCCATCCTCTGATGGCTATTTCCAGCAGGATAATGCACCATGTCACAAAGCTCGAATCATTTCAAATTGGTTTCTTGAACATGACAATGAGTTCACTGTAATAAAATGGCCCCCACAGTCACCAGATCTTCGACCCAGTAGAGCATCTTTGGGATGTGGTGGAACGGGAGCTTCATGCCCTGGATGTGCATCCCGCAAATGTCCATCAACTGCAAGATGCTATCCTATCAACATGGGCCAACGTTTCTAAAGAATGCTTTCAGCACCTTGTTGAATCAATGCCATGTAGAATTAAGGCAGTTCTGAAGGTGAAAGGGGGTCAAACACCGTATTAGTATGGTGTTCCTAATAATCATTTAGGTGATTTATAAGGTTGTTGTATAAACCAAATAATGAGTGTGTCATGGTAAAGATATAAACCTGCCCTTGTATTTCCACAGGGCCCACTGGTACGCTGGCTGAAGGTGAATTTTAGTGAAGCATTCATCGCCTGGATCCACATCAAGGCTCTCCGTGTATTCATCGAATCGGTTTTGAGGTATAACGATGACATTTAATTGGCTCGGTTAATAATGCATAATGTTTTGCTGTACATAAAATCCAATATTAGTTCCTCTTTCTTATAGATATGGATTGCCTGTCAACTTCCAGACCATGCTTCTGCAGCCCAATAAGAAGAACATGAAAAAGTTGCGTGAGGTCCTCCATGAGCTTTACAAACATTTGGACAGCAGTGCTGCTATTATTGATGTGAGTCAACATGAACTGAACTTTGCATACTTTTGTTGAAAATGCCTTTTTTCTTTTTTTTTCTTTTTTTAACTAACATCTCTTTCCCTTAGGCCTCCATGGACATACCTGGTCTGAACCTGAGCCAGCAGGAGTATTACCCCTATGTTTATTACAAGATTGACTGCAATCTTCTAGATTTTAAATAAACCCCACACACAAGGTTTAAGTCACAAAACTGGGAATTTTATGATCAAGGGAATGATTAGACGTTTTTGAGCTAAGTGTGATTTTGGTACACATTTCTACACTGGAATAAAATTTCAGCATTAACAATAAAGTATGATTTGTCTATACAGAATTTCACAGTTCTATATAAAGGTGCTGTTTTGGTCAGGCTATGACTATTTGTGATTCCTGCTTTATTCACACACAAATACATGTTTATAAAATTAGAATATACTATAAAATAGTATTTGTAGCTGAGAGAATCTTTTTTTAAATGTATTGCCAATGAATAAAAAAGAGATTGATTATGAAAATGTGCTTTGATGAAATAACAGTAAATGTGTAAAAACACATGTTGAGTTTATTTATTTATTTTTTTACAGAAGGGGTATCTAATATGTTTAAAAAAATCACGTCATGGAACGTTAACATTTTTTCATTAACCAGTATATAAACAGCTTATGAATGACATTGTCATATGAGACCTACACCTCATTTAATAATTTAATATGAAATGCAGGCATAAAGAACCCTCATGTACAAAATAATTCAACTACCTGTCTTTGTATTAGTGGAAACAATAACACTAAATATTGCATACCTAGGCTATTTAATTATAATGTGAAAATCATGGTCTACATTATTACATAAAGTACAGGGGTCCAAGCATTAATGGTCACTTAGACTGAATGTGTTCAGTAGAAAAGAGAAGTAAGCAACATAAAATATTTGGGAAATATTTGGGTTGTGGAGTTTATTTTAGACTTTAGAAGCTCCTGCTAGAAAAACGCCAAGAACCACTGGCAGAGTGTTACTGTGTACAGCTCGAGTGTAGCAGGGGATTATATAGAGACATAAAGGAAGTTTTTACTCTTATAATGTCCTTAAAAATATACATAGCTTAATTTATGTATTAAATGATGTATCAGTCACGTGACTAAGTACGCCTTTCTTGGGGAAAAATGCATATTTAAATGTATGTTTTCATAATAGTTATTGATGTAATCAGCATTTAAGCACTGGGGTTTGGGATTGAAATGATTATAGGTTTATTGTGAGTCTTTGAGATGAAACATCATCCTTAGTTGGTATGTGTGAGCGTGTTTGTGTGAGTGAGTGAGTGAGTGAGTGAGTGAGAGAGAGAGAGAGAGATCCTTTTAGCAGAATATATCTTGCTATCCATATTTGTTCATCTTTCTCGCCTTACTGTATGTGAGGGGAAACCCAGCAGCAGGAGAGAGACGATCGTGCTGCTGCTGATGGTGGTGGTGGTGATGATGATGATGATGATGATGATGCGCATCTTCCACGCAGCCCGCCCTCCATGACGTCACCTAAGGTACATAAACTCAAGTTTGATCAAGCTCGGCTCTGCACGGAGCCCGTGTCCAAGAGGCTTCTCTTCCACGAATGGATTAAACGCGCTCGTCTTTCGGGAGATTGAACGCACGCGACAGCTCTGACCGCGTGACGGGGCAGAACGGAGCTGATGCTCTAATGCGCGAGCCGGGATACAGCGCAGCATCAGCACCAGCATCAGCGGCTCGTGCTCACGACTGGACCTGCTCACTTTCTTTTATCGCTCTTTTTCTTTTCTTTCTTTCTTTCTTTCTTTTTTTTTTGATTGCATTTCTCTCCGTCTCTTCCATGGGTTGTGGTGGAAGCCGGAGCGATGCAATCGAGCCCAGACGCCATGAGAGCTGGACCAGAGAGACCGAGTCGACATGGCTCACGAGCACCGACGCCGACTGTCCGAACAACAGCATCAGTAAGCAGCGCATCATTTACCTCATTCATAGGCGACGTGATGACGTCAGAACCCCTTGCGTCGCATGCAGCATAATAGGGAACATCTGCGCACACCTGCACGGCACGTTCATGCAATCAGCCAATCACGTTGCAGCAGGACAAACGCATTATATCACACAGATGCAGGTCAAGCGCATCAGTTCATGTTTAGCTTAATAACTAGTCAGAAACTATTATTTATGATCTTTTTACACACATTCCTCGCAAAATAGTTCAGAACACTCATTCACTCATCATCTATACCATTTTATCCTGTATATAGGGTCCTTTTGGGGGCTCTGGAGCCTATTCCAGGAGATTTAGGGCATGAGATGGGGTACACCCAGGGCGCACACACACACTCGTTTACACACCACCAGTTAGCCTAAGCTGTTTGAGGAAACCAAGAGAAAATCCACCAGGCACAGGGAGAACTAAATAAACATCTGTCGCTGTGTTGTAGTTGCAAATCTTGTTATAGGGATAGAGATGATTCTGTGCCAGTGTTCTGCCAATTTATGCTACCTGTCTGCATAATTTGGCAGAATGCCGGTATAAAATGCAGCTTTTCGTTAGTGACTTGTACAAATTGTACCACAGTGAAAAGCATGTGGTTTTACCCGCTCTTTCACCTTTTCATTTTATTATCATTCTTGCAAGACCAAGACTTAGCTCTGCTGCAGAGGAGAAGTTCATTTAGAGTTACAGGTTACCTCAGAAATCACCAATTAACAAACAGCACCTCAGATTAGAGCCGTTATGAAGGCTTTACAGATGATAAGGAGAAGATCCAACTCAATATCAACTGTTCAAAGGAGATTATTGCATATTTTGGAATTACAATGTAGAAAGAAAAAAAAAATCAGAAAGAACCATCAGTCAAAAGTTTGGACACACCGTCTAATTTCCTGACTGGTAATATATTTTAGATCATAAAACTATGGGGGTTTGTTTAATCACAGCCTTAAGCCATACCAGAGGTCGTGGTTGTAATCAGAGAAAAAGAAATAATGGCCTAAATACATAATAATAACAACTTAAAACCCTTCCAGATCACCAGAGGAAAATGTAGAGTTTATTGGGTCCCTAAGGAAAAGTGTAGAAAGGAGCTCTCCAATCAGCTTTCATTACATTATCGCCTACAGTATGTATTAGATAGGTTTGTCAGCCCTTGGAGGCCCCCTACTGGTGGGGGCTCTAAGCTGTTTCCTTCCTTGCCTGTTGAAAAGTTATTCTGTGATGATGTACAGTCGTGGCCAAAAGTTCTGAAAATGACACAAATATTAGTTTTCACAAAGTTTGCTGCTAAACTGCTTTTAGATCTTTGTTTCAGTTGTTTCTGTGGTGTACTGAAATATAATTACAAGCACTTCATACGTTTCAAAGGCTTTTATCGACAATTACATGACATTTATGCAAAGACTCAGTATTTGCAGTGTTGGCCCTTCTTTTTCAGGACCTCTGCAATTCGACTGGGCTGCTCTCAATCAACTTCTGGGCCAAATTCTGACTGATAGCAACCCATTCTTTCATAATCACTTCCTGGAGTTTGTCAGAATTAGTGGGTTTTTGTTTGTCCCCCTGCCTCTTGAAGATTGACCACAAGTTCTCAATGGGATTAAGATCTGGGGAGTTTCCAGGCCATGGACCCAAAATTTCAATGTTTTGGTCCCCGAGCCACTTAGTTATCACTTTTTGGGACGGTGCTCCATCATGCTGGAAAATGCATTGTTCTTCACCAAACTTGTTGGAAGATGTTGGAGGGTGTTTTGGTACGATTCTTTATTTACGATTTCTCTCCCTTGGATGAGAAGCACACACCCCACACACGAATGGTCTCAGGATGCTTTACTGTTGGCATGACACAGGACTGCTGGTAACGCTCACCTTTTCTTCTCTGGACAAGCCTTTTTCCAGATGCCCCAACAATCGGAAAGAGGCTTCATCTGAGAATATGACTTTGCCCCAGTCCTCAGCAGTCCATTCCATTCCACTTCTTTGCTGCCCTTCTTGACACCAGGCCATCTTCCAAAAGTCTTTGCCTCACTGTGCGTGCAGATGTGCTCACACCTGCCTGCTGCCATTCCTGAACAAGCTCTGCACTGGTGGCACTCCGATCCCGCAGCCGAATCCTCTTTAAGAGACGATCCTGGTGCTTGCTGGATTTTCTTGGACGCCCTGAAGCCTTCTTAACAAGAACTGAACCTCTTTCCTTGAAGTTCTTGATGATCCTATAAATTGTTGATTTAGGTGCAATCTTAGTATCCACAATATCCTTGCCTGTGAAGCCATTTTTATGCAACACAATGATGGCTGCACGCGTTTCTTTGCAGTTCACTATGGTTAACAATGAAAGAACAATGATTTCAAGCATCACCCTCCTTTTAACATGTCAAGTCTGCCATTCTAACCCAATCAGCCTGACATAATGATCTCCAGCCTTGTGCTCGTCAACATTCTCACCTGAGTTAACAAGACGATTACTGAAATGATCTCAGCAGGTCCTTTAATGACAGTAATGAAATGCAGTGGAAAGTTTTTTTTCGGGATTAAGTTAATTTTCATGGCAAAGAAGGACTATGCAATTCATCTGATCACTCTTCATAACATTCTGGAGTATATGCACATTGCTATTATAAAAACTTAAGCAGCAACTTTTCCAATTTCCAATATTTATGTAATTCTCAAAACTTTTGGCCACAACTTTTGATTGGGGTACCAATCAAAAGTTTGGACACACCTTCTAACGTTCCTGATTTTTATTCCTTTCTAGATGGTAAAACAAAGCTGAAGGCATTGCTCCAAAATATACAATGATCTCCTTTGAACAGTTGATATTGAGATGTATCTGCATCTACGTATGCTCTGTAAGGCTTCATAACGGCTCTAATCTGAGGTGCTGATTGTTAATTGGTGATTTCTGAGGCTGGTAACTCTAAAGCAGAGGTAAGTCTTGGTCTTGCTTTCCTGGGAAGTTCTTCATGAGTGCTTGATGGGTTTTGCATCAAAACACAACATATTAATTTATGTTATTAAAGTATATGCTATAATAAATAAAATATTAAATAAAACTGTTTCACATATAACCTACGGCGTAATTACTCCAGTAACACAGAGTAATATTTCCACCTGCTGGATACTTCAGGTAAGTGCTGTATATCAATCAGGTACAAGATACAGCATTACTTGACCCTTTATAACTTCTTGACATGTACACCAATCCAAATTGCACAGTGTGATCAGCTGTAAGAGAAAGCAATTGGAGAAATTCATTAGCAGGACAAAGTTTTCACTTACGAGACAATCTTAGCTTATAATTGCATCAAATATACACTATAAAACACTATAAACAATCTCTCAGCCAAAGTGGTTTATTTCAAAATGAACCGTTCAGGAAATAATTTCATTTGCATGGTTTTCAGGTTAGAATGGTCTGATTAAAAAAAAAAAACTACCATAAGTGTAATCCAATTTCAAAGACCCCTACAGAGCCTTAATCACTTTTACTGGGAACACATCAGTATTTCCATTATGTTAAGTGGCTTGATTTTTCATAGCATGCCTTTCATAAGAAATGTTAAAAATTAAGAAAAGTTAAAAATGTGATTTTAAAGATTTTTGTATAACTTCATCTTCTCTGACCACTTACTCTACAGTGTTTTATCATTTTCTGCACACAATATGAACTGTACAGTATTAATACTGATTTCTCATGATATGCTTTGTTAATCTGTAATTTAAAAATTTGACGAATGCTGCTGTGTAAATGCATATTTATTTCTATGCTCATTTATCATTGCAGATATAGAATAGAATATTTAATTTTTTGGGTGTTTTCTTGCTTTCGTAGGTAAAGGTGTGGAAGCACGATCTTCTGTCTCTACTAAAGACAAAAGAATGGTTAACACAGGCATACAGTGTGGAAAAGCACCCTTAACTTCTAGCACATGTACAAATCAACAGAGAAGGTCTGGTCTTTTCTCTTATGAAGTCATTGTTTCCTTGTTTAGCCTATATATTTTCAAAGAAATATGCGAGGCATTCAAGTCAAACCGGTTAGTGTAGCAGGGGATTATATAGAAAAATAAAAGGAGTTTTTACTCTCATGCCCAATCAGAAGTCCTGGTTTGACTTGAACGCCCCTTATACTTTGACAGAATGACTTTAAAGTTGTACAAATTATTGTGTGTGGTTGTTTCAGACAATAATCCATTGTTGCTGTAGCTAAAGTGGTCAAAAATTATTAAAAAAAAAAAAATTCTCCCTATAGCATAGTCCTTTAATTTTAAGGATCAAATACATTACAGGTTTATAGGTTAAGGTGAAAGGTAAAGGTATTAAAACCAGGTTTTAATAACATGTTCAGCATTTCATAACCTAAATTCAACAATGTTTTATTTGCTTGATGCAGGTTAAATTATTTGTCCCTTCTGAAACACAAAACCATCTTTTCCATGGGTGGGGTATACTGTAAGACTTCTGACATGGCTGTTTAAGAATGAGACGCTACTGATGGCATCAGTTAGGGTTAAAGAACAGTTTCCAGTTAAAATGTATTAACTGCAGCAGTATTTATCCAATCAAAGGTCCTTACGTATATAATTATTTAAACATAACTTTTTGTTTTAGACAGGCAGTGTATAAGAAAATAAGATTTTTACAATTGTCTTTTACTTTGTGATATAAGTAACAATACACCGAACAGCCCACATGAGCCTTGGGTGCCCATGAACCTGTCACCAGTTTACTGGTGTATATAATTGATGAATCAATGCAATTCAATTCACCTAGCAGTGGTGTCAGCGTTATGGCTGATCGATGTACAGTATGTGACATGTCATGAACTTGTTACGTGAACACACACAAGCAGCTTTGATTACCAGAAGCAGATGTGTGCAGAGGTTTTCATGACGCTTTATTCTCTTACAGCCAGCAAATGAAACTGGACAGCGTCCAAGAAAGCGACCGTTCCCTCAAATGATGCTGCGTGAAGCGGTGACGCAGCCTCAAACCCAGTAAAGCCGGATGGGGGAGGGTGGTGGTGGTGGTGGAGGGGGTGGTGATGAAGGACGCTGATGCGAGAGAAAGGACACGGATTAATATCCCCCAGCATGCACTCTGACACGGATGGCTTTGTCGTACCTTAATGGCACCGTCGTAAGGTTAAGAGAAGCAAGAACAAGTTGTAAAAAGCTGGTGGCTCATAACATTTAGCAAAAAAAAAAAAGTGTAGCTGTTAATGAATTTCTTCACATTTGGGCTGACCTCTTTGCACATACTGTATAAGGACTCAGACTGAATGCACTGTGAGATTCTCAGTGAAGGGCTTTTGCAGTTTGCGCTGTGTGTCTGGTTGTGTGTTTGTCTCGTGTGCAAGAAACGAGATGGTTATTTAATGTTAATTTTTGAGCAATCCTAAATCACAATCATAACATTAATTTGTGATTATTGTATTATTATAGAATTATTATGATCATTATTATTATTATTATTATTATTATTATTATGCTTCTTTATATAATGTTTACAGATGGAATGGTACGGAACATTCCAGGTACGTTAGAATTTTTCAGCAGATTTGAGGTATCTGGTACTGACTTAAAAAACATCATCAACATATGGAAATATTTAAATTTTGGAAATTAACATAATATAGTGGAAAATTTTCAGTATACAGTAAGTATTTCATACTCATAGTGTATTACTGTACCAATGAAATTAAGTATCCTAAATATTTCCTAATTTGTCTATAATGCCCATATTTTATTATATTTTATTTATCGATTCCTTAATTATTATTATTATTATTATTATTATTATTATTATATTATAGGCCTTATGTCTCTGATATTACTGAATCAGAAATCTGTGACATTTCTAATTTGCCACCATATATAAAATTGCTTGATTGGTAAAAACTAAGCACTGAACTGCCCTGCTTATAATGAATATATTCATATTAATATATATATATATAATTTGAAATGACACATGCTTTGCTCTTTTGTGTGACGTGTGAATTACTGTGTTTAAAAATAAAGAGCAAGACTATGAGGTTGTGAAGTTTGGTGTGATTTTGTGACTCCTCTATCACGTCCACTAGGCGGTGCTGACAGAATATGACATGACATCCTGAATCTAGATGTTTCTAGAAAAATCCACCAAAAAGTTGCCAACGTTGGAATCCCAAGTTGCGTTAGAGCTCATTCTCCCTCCTCCTCCCACCCAGTTAAAGCCAATTGTCCAGTCCAGCCTCACAAAAAAAAGTTCATTGCTTCCTTATCCAGCACTTTCATACACTTTATCTCTTCTATGTGTTCTCTTTCAGTACTGCTCTGCACCTTTGGCTAGAATGCAGTTTAAGTTGCATCACCGCCACTTATAAAAACAAAAATCCAATAAAAATCCTCCATTAGTTGAACTTAAGGCTCATTGTGACTCGGCATATAAATAATCACCAGTTCATCGTCTATTACAATTAAACAATTGTTACAGTCAAATTTTTTTTTTTATTGAATAGTTTTTAACCCATGTATGAGGATATTATTTAAACCTATAGAATGCATGCACACTCATAAATTTAGCATTTCCCCCATTTCTGATCTTCTGTAATGCAGTACAGATAACTGGCCCTACACTGGACAACAGTGCTCGCCCTTCTGACCTGTTAAACCAACCTTACAGTTCAACGTTAATCAAGTTCACTTTTGTACATGTTCATAATCCCTATTTGTCAAATCATCATCTATTTTACAAGATGACCCAAATGCTAGAATGGATGGAGCATGTTCCATCAACAACAGGGTTTTCTTGTGCAGCCGGCCATGAAGATGCATTATTGTCACCCTAAATGTGATTATTTTCCAATAACAGCATAGACACAAGCATTGTTTGTCTTATAGCACAACATTTTGACAATACTAGTCATTTACTAACAGTGATGAAAATGATACATCATACTCTTTATCTATTTATCTGTTAAGTTTAGTGTTGTGGAACATCCTCATATCCTTTATTAGTTCCTCTGATCACTTATATTATAAAAGACATATACAGTCCTACCATATCAACACTTACATGTTTACATGCATGTGGAGTGGCTGTAATACAATTTATGCATTAATATAAACCTGTTGAAGCCAGCAATCCTGTCAGAAGCTCTGATTAAGAAAATGAATCAACATCGTATCAGAACAAATTGAAATGTTCTGTGGATTTAAAAAGTCTATAAAATAAAATAAAATTTGAAATTGAAATTGAAAGTTGTGTTGTAATGAGATCATTAATGTCCCAGATGTGACAGGATGATTGTTGGTATTTTAGTAAGTAAATATAGATAATCATCCATCTGTACTAAAATTTATTAATTAAATCAGTTTACATTTGTCCTTATTTTACAAGAGGCGAAATGCTGTGAGATTATTAAGTTGTGGCCATGCATTATACTATTTTTGTCCCACACCATAGTAAGTCATGACCACAACATATTATCTCATTTCCATCCCTTAGTAAGTCATGGCCACAACACATTATCTCATACCCGCGCCTTAGTAAGTCATGGCCACAACACAGTATCTCATTCCCACGCCTTAGTAAGTCATGGCCACAACACATTATCTCATTCCCACGCCGTAGTTAGTCTTGGCCACAACACATTATCTCATTCCCACGCCTTAGTAAGTCTTGGCCACAACACATTATCTCATTCCCACGCCTTAGTAAGTCATGGCCACAACACATTATCTCATTCCCACACCTTAATAAGTCATGGCCATAACATAGTATTTAATTCCCACGACTTAGTAAGTCATGGCCATAACATAGTATCTCATTCCCACGTCTTAGTAAGTCATGGACACATAGTATACATAGTATCTCGTTCCCATGCCATGGCCACAAGATAGTATCTCATTCCCACGCCTTAGTAAGTCACGACCACAACATAGTATCTCGTCCCACGCCTTAGTCAGGCGTTGCCACGGAACATTTTTTCCCTAATGTTACCAGAGGGGCTCTGTAAAAGATGGTTTTTCCATGTTATGTTTTTAAAAGAAGCCTTATATGTGCTTCATTTATCAGAACTGTAATATATTTTTAGATCTAATTTAGCCTTCAAGACGTAACAGCAACTTGTTTTTAAAAAAAGTGTCTCCGTGACGTCATAATGCCCCACCTTGGCTTGTAAAATGACTGTTTTTAGGACCGCGCGGAAAACACAGGTCATATGACGTGTTGGAAACGAACACACGGGCGCAGCGCGAGGCAGGAGAGGAGCGCGCGGGCGCGAGCGCGAGAGCACACGCACACATACAGACATACACATACACACACACACACACTGCCGGGGAGCTGAATGGACAGTTTTGAGTGTGTGTGAGCCGTGGTGGATATATGGAGGGGAGGATGCGTCTTTCTTCAAATTAAAGCGTGAACGCGTGATATTATACTCCTAGGAATAATAATAAAGATAATAATTAATTAGTTAATTAATTAATAATGGCCAAACAGCATGGGAATGAAGACGGATCGGTACTAGTAATCTCGTCCGCGGATCTCAGTGAAGGAGACACCGATGTGGACTCTGGTGAAGAAGAGGACCTGTGTCTGGAGGAGATTTTATCCTTGTATGCTCAGCCCATTAACGAGGAGCAAGCCTGGGCTGTGTGTTATCAGTGCTGCCGCTTTCTCAATCAGTTCAAACCCAGGAGACGGAATTCCCTTTCCCAGTCCGGTGCGGAGGAAGCCAGGAGGATTGAAGGACCAGGAGATGTGCGGATCTGTAAAGACGGGACTGTTAAAGTCCTCAGCAGAAAGAGCTCAGGTAATCACGTAATAATAAAAAACAATAACAATATTATTAAAATAATATCTATGACTCAATTACGCATGCGCAGTACGGAGCAGTCGTGCGGCTTTGTTACCTAAGTTTGTTTGTGTTTCCCCAGATACTTTGTATCTGTATCATCTCTTCCACTTCCACCAAATCAAAATATCAGGGTTTGATCTCAAATGAGATAACGGAGTGCGCTACCTAGGGGTGAAAGATATTGTTCTGTACCCCATGTAGGGCACTTATCTAGGGGTAAAAGATTGGGTTTGGGATTCAACCAAGGTGTCGGCTGCATATACAGTACAGTGTATTTATATAAATAAGCAGGCAGTGTATTTTGTACACATTTCCTTAATTTTTCGTTTTGTATTTATTTATTTAGGTGTATATTCTCCATTCAAGGATGCAACAGGAAAGGGATTTTATTTTATTTTTTTTAAAGTGTGTTTTCCATATTGTGTGTAAACAATAGGTGTGTGCATTCAGTGCTGAGTGACAGAATCGAAGCAAAATCTCATTCTATTGCTTACACTTTATAATAATAATAAAAAATAAATAAATAAAAAAGGAAAATGACGTTGTATTTTTGCAAAAGAAGTGCATTGATGGTTCAGTGGTTTCTAGGTTTCTCTCACATGCGGAAGGCCCGGGTTCGACTCCCACCCAGTGCCCAAACCCCAGCAAGTCCCAAGCCTGGATAAAATGGGAGGGTTGCGTCAAGGTGTAAAACCTGTGCCAAGTTGTTGTGCGGGTCGGATTGTCCGCTGTGGCGACCCCTCGATGAAACACTAGCCGAAACAACAACGTTGTTGCTAGCGGAATGCTCAAATATTTCCACAAATCTCTTTGCATCGTCAGACTTCATATGTTTACTTCAGTTTTATTTACTATATACCGCCGTTAACAAGGGACATTGTTGCAAAGCAGCTTTACACATAAAAAAAAGAGTGTGAAATGTTTAAGCTAATATGTGTAAATCATAATTATGAGATTGTGAGCCCTGATGAGCAACCCGAGTGACCTCCCTGAGATAACAAAGCAAAAAACCTTGAGAGGAACCAGACTCCTCAGGGAACCCGTCCTCATTTGGGTGATGTCGGATAGCAGGGATTGATCTGCAGTCATGCTGTATGTTAGGAGGCTGGATGTTCAATATAACAGGAGAGGCGTTTAAGGTAATATGGAGTCCACGTTCATTATAGGATGTTCGGGTACAAAGATCTTGAACTATTGAGCGACTGCAGTCACAGGCCATCAGAAAACAGCTGTCTGCAGCTGGCCATCTTATATATCATAACAATGTGAACACACTTAATCACATTGAATCCGATCTTTTCATATCGGATTTGGGCCAATTCCATAATACAGTATGTGATCCTCACTAAAGCTTTTACTCTCAGATTGAATTTTTTTTCCCCAAGTTGATCTCTGTCAAAATGGTAAAATTGCAATTTGTCTGACTTTTTCTTCATAATTTAAATCACTAAGAAAAATGGATGATTGTGAAGGTGGTGTAATGGTGGCCTCGCACCTCCAGGATCGATTTGTGGGTCTGTGTGTGTGGAGTTCTCCATGTGCTTGGTGGGTTTCTTTCTAATTGATGTTTCCGTTGTGCGCGAGTGTGTGCCCTGAGACGGATTGGCAGACTAACAGCCTAACAAACTGGACTTCAGACTAACAGCTGATATAGATCATATTGAACCATATATTTTCCCATTATAGTTAAATAGTAATAGTACTAGTAAGACAATATAATGTATTTTTTAAATATATTTTATTTATTTACTTTTATTTACATAATCCTTTTGGCACGCAAATGCTCTCAATCATCTATACACCGTGTATAGAAAGCTTTCACTTTCCATTTAAAAATGAACGCCATCTCACATTTCCCCAAGTCGCCCCAGGGTTCTGGTGTTTATAATCGTGTCTTTCTGCTGATTTAATCATTTTTCCTCCTGCCTCTGAATCAATAATCACTAGTGAGCTCGATCATTTTCTCTCTCAGACGGCATCTCCTAATGATATCTTTCTAAAAAATAATTTCAACTAATTTAACCATTCCATCCTTAACTAAAAATTTTCATATCACCTTATACATTCTGTCCTACTCGGTTAAATTTATTCTTTAATTTGAACGAAAACTTGACTGCGATAAAGTCAAGTTTTCGTTCAAATTAAAGAATAAATTTATTTAAATTTAAATAAAGGTGGAGAAAAATAATCAGCGACATGGAGTGGCGTGATGACAATCAGCGTTCCTGTTCCTCCCCTCCATTAGTTTTTCAAATACCCGCAGATCCTGAAGTGTTTCATTCCTTTTGTACTGTGAAACAATGTGTCAGCGCTAACAAGTGTCATTTCTAAAAATAAAGAAAGCTTAGATATTGTTGTTGGAATATTCCTCCATTGTCAAATGTCTGTTAAATAAGTTCCTGCTATTAGAGTATTTAGATTATTTTATTTAAATCAAATTAAATTTTTATTTGTCTCATACACAGTAAATGCAGTGAAATGCTTAAATGACCTTAAAATAAAAGATTATTAATAGGAAATAAATATGAATAAAAAAAGAAATAAAATACAAAGTAAATTTAGCTAACAAAGAATAATGTATCTATCAAATACACAATATACAATATAAGAAAAATATATAAAACCTTCTAAAAAAAAAAACCCTGAAATTTTCAGCCTGGTTACAGCCTGACACTGGAGACTTCTTCCGAAAATGCATTACATATTTGCTAATCATATAATCTGGCTAAAGATTACTCAAGCCAATTGAACGTCCATGCTGAAAAAACACAGCGATTTTCAGAATGAAGCAGCTGACCCTGAGCTCTCCTCATGATCATTTACTCTAGTTGTAAGTCATCCAGCCATTAAAGAGATTCCCAGGGTGGAAATCTATTGAGTGAAAGTTAAGGAAATTAGTCTCTTGCTGCTCTTTTCTCCAGGCTAGGAGTTATTGAGTACAGTCCTGTCCTCGGGCTAATTAAGGGAGTTCCTGGGAGGCCGGTGCTTCAAATGTGAAACAGATCATGGCCCTGGCATAGTCAGAAAACTTTCTACCTTGATAGTATCCAAGCACTAGTGAACCACTGGGATAAGTGCATTAGTGTAGCAGGGGATTATATGAAGGAATAATGGTAGGAACAAATCAAAAGTCCCGGTTTGACTTGAACGCCTGTTGTACTGTAGTGTTCACTCGGATATGTACTGGTGCTCCTGGCGTACAGCTTGTGATTTCGGTTTAATCGAGTGAGTAATGATGTATTGCGTATAAACACAGGAGCTGTATTGTTCCTCACTGCAGCGGTGTCTCCGGCATCATAAATAATTAAGCTCCTAATTATGTATTCAAATCTTTAATGTGCCTTGTAGTTGACGGTCTTAATTTACCTCTAAACACACTTTAATTAAGTGATGGTTTTCATGCTCATTCTCTGGAACGATGAGCAGTGTTCGGAGAGAAGGGGAATTGGAACAGCTTGTTAAATGTCCTCCTACTGTATATTGCGAGACCGTTGTCTAAAAAGTAGCATTCTTGTTTCAGGCTGATTACTGGATACTGGTGATTTTGTGCTAAGAATGTTGTCGCTGTACCCTTTTTTTCCCCCGTTTGAGTCTCAGAGGGGGAAGGTGACCGTTGGAGTGACACTAGGTTTATTCATTAGAGGCAGAAAGAAACTCAGGCAGTCGGCCAGACTTAGCCAAACATTGTGTCACGAGTGCTATTAAAGGGAGGGCTGAAATGTGAGTGTGTGTACTGTATGTGTACCTGTTAGACCAGACTTGTACTTTGTAGTTTTTAGAATTTACACAATTCTACCACTTCACTTTTATCCCCACTTTCCCATGCATTTCTTTATTATGTGAAAGGAGTCTATTATGCAAGAGTCTGTACAATGGAAACTCCTTTATTTCACTCTGTAACAGTTAAAAATACACACTTTGCTCAAAACTCTTGTTTTTTTTTTCTTTTGCAGATAAATACCTGCAGCATAATTCCTCCACAGAGGTGAGTCATTTATTTCCAAAAGCTTTTTTTTTCAAAAGTGAAACCATTGAGTCAGGCTGAAAATCTTTTCCTTGACACAGGCTTCCTTTAGAGAGAGGATGTTTAGGGTGCAACACTGGAGGCAAAGAATATGCTAGATCACGTTTGTTCAGCGTCTATAGCGACCTAATTGCTTTACTTCACCTTTCACTGGCAGCCATTAGTAACCAGTTGTTCCAGGTTGGCATGACAGCTAGAACGCAATGCACCCCGACATGTCCCGTAGACTCGTTCTGAGCTTCTTTGTTAACACTTTGCTTTAGTAAGAAAACTCCTTTTCAATTATGAAACTATAGCTCGATACGGGACACTTTAAGTGTCTAGGTAGTAAATAGTACAAAGACAGAAAGGAGTGGTTAAAAGGAAACTTTATACAGGGGACAAGGTGTTTTATATACCCAAAATGTTGCTCTTTTGTCAGGAGATCAAACATGATGTTTTATTAAGAGAGGAGGAATTCAAGTCTGTATTATGGCACATAATTACTACATAGTATGTTAGTCCCTAAAGATGGGGGAAAAAATAGATTCAGTTACATATCGTGATTCTTTTATATTCTTGTGTAGTGGCACTGTTGCCCCGCACCTCCAGGGTCGAGGGTTTGATTCCCACCTCGTGACTGAGTGCATAGAGTTTGCATGTTCTCCCCGCGGTTGGTGGCTTTCCTCCCACCGTCCAAAGACATGCAGATTAATTGCCATTCCCAAATTTACTCGCAGGGTACATTGCGGTCAGGGCATACACACACACACACACCACTGGGCAATTTGGGAACACCAAATAATCTAATCTGCATGTCTTTGGACTGTAGGAAAATGAATGAATAAATTGATTAATTTTATAATTAAGATTTAGTTTTTATACTTTTTAAAATATATTTTCATATGAACTTGAACTTGAAGTCCCTACATGTGAACATTTGAGTTACAAACTTTTGAAGATAAGAAGATGCGTTTGCAATCACGGATGGTACATCACGTATCTGGAGTACATGGTCACGTGCGTGCAGCGTGCATTAGCGTGCGTGAAAGCAGCGGTGTGGAAACCATTACTGCTTTTAAGAAGCGCCAAACAATAACGATGGAGACAAAAGTGAAAATAATTGAGAGAATGGGGCGAGGTAAGAAGTTGGCTGAGATTGCTTGGGTTTTAAAACATTTTTTTTTTTACATAAATCGTTAAAACTTTGCCATGATTTTAAAGAACACTGTACTGTAATATACTGTGTTTAGCCAGTTGTGTTAGTATCCCAGTACCTAGACAGTGTTTGTTGAACTTAGGAATTAATTTGACTTATGAACTCGTTCGTATGTAGGGGACTTGCTGTATATATTTGCATTAGTGGTGGTAATATGTTTCCATTCCTCTGTAATTCTGTAGGTGTTGTGCTCTAAACTATTCCCACATTGGCAAACAGGTGAATCAGGACATTTCTATAATTGTGATAGTTACAGAATAGGCACCTAGGTATTGTGAAAATATTGTATTTGCTGCTCCCTGGTGATTCCCTTCTCTCTTAGTTGACACGTTTTCGCATGAATTAAGAGTACTGTGCAAGCACACTACATCTTTGACCTGCTTGGTTTAGCTGGCACATGCGTTTCTGATTTGATTTCAGACTGAAATGTGTATGGCCCATTCAGCAATTGTAAGCCCTTTTGGCCAAATCGAATATGTGCGATTTGGGAAGCATCCAGAATGAACAGATGGGACAAAGCAGCACTCGTACACAAAGTCACCCACACACAAGCGCGTATGGTCTTTATTACAGCAAAACTAACAGCATGATTAAAAAAAGTGAAAGTATGTTTTATGAATGTCTTTAGTATGTTATCACTTACGGACTTGGCAAGGAGGAAGATGAAGAAGTGTTTCATCACGTGATACTGTTTGCCAATTGCTCCGATGTTAAACAAACACTCAGTCATGATCTGTCTCTTTGCTGCAATCATACAGTGCTCAATCAAGCATTCTGCCATATCAGCATGCATGGACATGTGAGAACTGGCAGTCAGTAAATGTTTGTCTTAAAGAGTCACGCATACAAGTAAGTGGCAGTGAAATATTTGCTCTGTGAAAAACCCAGTCATCCATTTTCTCGTCCAGGTGTATACATGTGTATGTATAGTATACAGTAATGTCCACTCTTGCTCCTTAGGATACTCTGTCTCCTTTCTCTCTGTCTTGGCTCATGCTTTAAGGTGGTAAATTCACTCCATACTGTAGCTTTCTCAAACTTTTAAGCCTTATTGGGATTGCGATAGAGGTCACACAATCATATGATCACTCTTGATTCACCTGCTGGAGTACAGAAGAGGTTGTTATTTCTGGTTTATGGGGAATTGGAGTTTCCAGACCAATTTAAAAATGCTACAAAACAGTAAGAGATTACGAAAGGCACACATTTTTCATGTGTGATGTTTAAGAACAATTTTGTCATGTAACAGTTAAATGTCTTCTAATCCAATGTGAGGTGACATTTCAATAGAAAATCACATACTGTAGATGTGCATCTGGTCTTTAGTGGAAACAATGGGGAGTTTGGTTAATGTTCTCTGAGGAGGGTGGAGAATAAACATGGACATGGTATCCCTGGATCGGCCAGGTATCACATGGCCTGGATCACCTATCCCAGATGATACCATCCAAATAGGGCTGTAAATCACGTTTGACACCTTCATATGGGGTTTAAATTAAGAGTAATCACTTAAGTATTTTAGCTAGCCTAAGGCTAAGCTAGCTAGCTTGTGGTGACCTGAGCTAAGTTAGCACGTTCTAACCAACAGCTGGTCTCTGATCGTTTCGCCCATTTACTCATTTATTGATTAACCGGGGTCTAAAATTTCTCTTTTGAAAGATCGTCAAGGAGTGTTTGTCCAGTCTTATACTGTCTTCAGTTTGCAGCCTAATGTGTAATATTACAAAGCTAATGTGTAAATCACTTCCTGCAAAAGGGCAAGTGTGCTGCAAATAGCCACCTGTGTGATACAGATTCTTGCGTCTCAGTTACGAGAGGGAGTATTGAAAATATAATTGGAATACATGGTTGGTGTGATTCATCCTTTCCTGGTACCATCTTGTCTTTTTTTTTGTAAGACTGTCTTCATCATGCAAGGAATTGACCTACTTTCGCCATTAACTCAGCTGAAACCCAAGCGTCTTACAAACAGATGAATGGCCAGTCACACTGGGTTGTTGGCCTCATCTCAATAGCTTTCAATCTGAACGGCCTCAAAAGCCAAAATGTGTGAATGCTCTGGAGTCTTTCTTCTCTTAGACGGCACTTATGCAACAGACAGCCTCCTGCTGATCCGAGACTCCGCAGTCCCATGATAACGCCAGCCGTTACTCTCTGGAGAGAAAAGACTCGACTGATCAGAAATCAGTGTCCATCTGGCAGCAGTGAGTCGATAAAGCAGTAAGCGTCCATTACTATGGTGCTTAGACACAGAGGATCAAGTTTCTTGTTTTTAGAGTTGAGAATTAGCAGATGTGTTGTTATAACCCCGAATAAATTACAGGGTTTAATGCATACTGTTGGTTAGAGTTTTTTTTCTTTAATTATATTCAATCCTTCATTGCCATATGAGGTGAGCATAAAAGAAATAGTGATGACCAAAAGTTTGTGGACACCCAACCATCACGTTGATGTGTGGTTTAAATGAGCATTATAGTTAGGTCAGGTGCTGATTTTGGTTGAGGATTGGGATGCTTTTGGTGTTCCATTTCATCCCAAAGGTGTTCATGGGTTGAGGACAGGACTTGGTTTGCAAACCATGTCTTCATGGAGCTTGCTTTGTGCACAGGGGCATTGTCGTGCTGGAACAGACATCCTATACAATTTGGTGTGCTTCCAAATTTTTCGGAACAATTTGGCGGTGAACCTTGAATGGGCGTGATGATCAGGTGTTTTTATACTTTTGGCCATGTAGTGTATGTGAGTGAATTTATTAAAACTATGACCTGTAATGAATGTGCACCACAGGATTTCTGGTTCTCTCCTGTATTCAGGTTACTGTCCAGAGTTTTGAATGTTCTCACAAGCCCAAGTTCTTCAGGTTCCTCATTCTTCCCAAAAAATATGCTGGTAAATCGGTTGGCTATTTTAAATTGTCCTTACACGTAAATGTTTTTACATGGTGCCATTTTAAGAGCAGCTGTCCCATCCAGAGTGTATTCCCACCTAGTACTTAGTTTTCCCAGGATAGACCCCAGATTGTTCTCCACCCTCAATATGAAAAAGCCTTTAATACAGCTCCTCAAATAGAATACAGAATTCAATTATATGAGGGACATTCAAGTCAAACCGGGACTGTTAATTGTGCAGAATAACAGAACACAGGTATGAGAGTAAAAACTCTTTATTTCTCTATAGAATTACTGGCTACACTAATGTTCTTATCCCAGTGCTTCACTAGTGATTTTATAGAAAGTTTTCTCAGTACACCGGAGACATGATCAGACTGCCTGCTTCATGTCTGAAATTCTCGCGTCTCTGGAACTCCTTTAATGGACTGGGATGAGGTTCGTGAAAATAACCACAGTACATTGTGTGCTTATGACCCCAAGAAAGCAATATAGTCCAAAATAATATCAAAGAAATAATGCAGTAGTCTCTTTGTGGATGATGGCAGACAGTTGGACTTTGAGGCGAGAGACGGCAGAGTGGCTGTGATGTGAGGCAGTGGTGTGTGAAGGCCAAGCGCGAACCCTTCATTCTTCACTGAGCCTGAATTTTCAGATTTTTTTTTTCTCGCAGTAATGAGCATATACAGTATAACACAAAGCCCTGTGTTCATAACTTTCATGTCATAAACAGTCGTTTGATTCAGGGGGCACAGGTTAGCTATGCTATTGCTGTGCGTAAGAGCATGGGTAGACAGAAACACAAATCAAAACTAGTATTAGAATTAGAATTAGTATAAGAATTAGAATTATTTCCCTAAAATTACATATAAGCTTTGAGGATTGTTTAATATGATAATTTACACTATCGTACACTACTACAATATCCAGAGACATTTTATTAAATTATATTTTTAATACTATATATTATATATTACCAGACCTGCTTTTTCCCTGCAGTTTAACATCAGAATATGCTAGTATGAGTTATCATAAAAAAAAGAACATTTTCTCTCCAATAAAATGCAAAATGAGTTAACTGACCTACAAATCTGGGATCATTTGTGCGCAGGCCTTATGAATTCTCTGATAAATAAGTGACACTACCAGGAAGCCCCACCCCCTTTCCCTTTGTCAAATCCTATGGACTGGGGTGTCCTCACTGGCAAGGTGAATAGAGAATATTACATATTTGTTCATTTGAAAAAAGGCGGCACGCTGACATAGTGGTTAGCACTACGACCTACCTCGAGGGTCTAGGGTTTGATTCCCACACTGGGCCTCTGTGTGTGGCTTGCGTGTTCTTGTGCGTTAAGGGTTTCTTCCCACAGTCCAAAGACAGCCAGATTAGGCTAATTGGTGTTTACAGATTCCCTGTAGTGTGTGTGAGTGTATGTGCATGTTTGTCTGGCACACCGTCTGTAGTGTACCCAAAGTCTCCTGCGATAGGCTCCAGGTCCTTGACCCTGTACAAAATAAGAGGTATAGAAAATGAATGAATGAATGATATGAAATAAAGACCATCAATGAACATTAACTTTGACTCTGCTTCCATTAGACAAGCATTTACTCTATAAATAACATCTGGTGACTATATTTATTAGGAATGTACCTGAAAAATAGTTCAGTTGAAAGAAATAGCAGGAAGAAAAAATGAAATGAAGATTTTTGAAAGATTTTAGACAGTGCGTAAGGAAGCTGGAAAATACCTAATGGCTTATTAGCTGCCTAAGATGGTCCACCAGCTAGACCTGTTTTCATTTTTTTGTAGCTGAGCTGACCTGTTTGATTTTTTTTACCAGGGTGAGTAGCAGGAATGTACCTAAATTTTAAGCACAAATGTTTTTCCTGCTCAAATCATTTCTATCAAAATAGATGTTCCAGTGGTTGTCATCGCATCACATCGCATCGTTTCGCACTTTCTTGGCTCCATGCACTGCTCAAGCCTTATTATGGCGCTAAGGTGCATTTCAATTGAGTGGGTTGTGGGGATGTGTGGAGGTTTGGCCAGGAGTCAATCTTATAAAGCCATCACATTCTTTCCCATGGGACTTCCAGAGCCAGTGCCAGTGGAGTGAGACGAATAGGTTTAGGTTGCAGATGCCAAACCTCACCTCCCCCTCTTAGAGGATGTAGCATGTTTGATCGAGCACTTCATCCTCCCCCTCAATTTTGGAAATTATTTAAAGTTGCAGATCCACATTTGACCTTTCATGCTATTATGAAATTATATCTAGGGCTTGAGGAGGGAGAGATGAACAGATTTTGACTGATGGTTTGGCCAGCTTAAGGTGAGGTGCAAAGAAATGTTTGTTGCAACAAAGAGTAGATGTGCATCATAGGGGTTGTGTAAGGAATTAAATCCCCTGTGGTGTTCTGGTTGAGAAAAATCCTGGTTAAGAATTTGTCTGTATTATTTCTGATATACTTGGCACAGTGAGTCATCCTTGAGGGGATCAAACATGTGCTCCACGGTTATATAATGTCATCCAAGGAGCTCATTCGCGTGCGAGTCTGTGCCACGCTTTCAAAACCCTAGTTTGGCTCATTATAACGGCAGTAGATTTGCTCCCTTTAGGACCTTCGAGACGTCTTTCTAATGCGTTATTTGTCTTTTAGCGTGTGCCAAAAGATGGACGGGTTTTCCCTTTGGTACTGTAAATATTTTTTGCACGCTAATAGTGTTCTAACTTACATTTCAAGAAGGTGAGTGGGCCTGTGTGGCTAATACAAAAGCATTTGTTTGCTTTTTTAGCACGCACATACTGTAGGACGCTACTTTTGCTGCATGTTTAAAGTTCGAGTAGCACTTGGTAGGTTTCTACTACTGTAATATCAACTTTTGTGGAAAGATTGGATTCAAAATGCAGTAAAACAACAACAGTGGACAACTGAGTGTGGCTTAGCAACAAGCTAGCTTGAGCACAATATTAACTAGATTAGCAATAGGCTAGCTGGCTAACATTAGTGATGATTAGATTCTGAAAAGAACAGTTCAATCAATCAAATGCAGTGGTACTTCAGCATAAGTATTTAATCCGTTCTTATTTAATTTCAGCATAAGTATTTAATCCGAGTTCTTAATGTGAAAATTCATATAGTGAACTCATTTTCCCATAGCAAATAATGTACATGCAGATAATCGGTTCCAGCTACCCAAGATATTACCAATATTACCAATTTCCAACTCTATAATCATATTTTTGCATATAAAAACAATCAAAACATTTAGAAAAGGCATGTGAATAAAGATGTCTTGCAAAATTTCAGTTCTTAAGGTGAAAATTTGGTGAGACGGGGTGTTCGTAAGCCGAGGTACCACTGTATTGCTATAAACTCAGTTAAAAGTAGACACGTGGCACTTCAGAGAGGCCCTGTAAATGGGCAGAAGCTGGTAGTTGAGAGGACTGTTGATGATTTGGGAAAATTATTTAGGTAGTTTTTACTGGTTTTAAGGTTTTAGGAATTACAAGTTGAGAGCTGTGAATGTAGCATACCTCTTATTGAGCCAATTAAAGTCCTGGGTACAGAGCTTTGCGTGCATGGTGGGAATGGAGGTGGGTCAAGTAAAAAGTAGGAAAGTAATTAAAAAATGTAAAAAAAATGTTTTAATCAAATCCTATTCTAATCTACATCTTTGACTGTTAGTAACGGATAGAGTTTTGTTAACCTCTCCTTACATTTCCCCTAGACGTGTGAAATTTCCCAGGCTTTTCGCCCTTCGCTCCCCCTCTTCCTCCTTATTCCTAATATGGTAATACTTCCTGTGGTTAGTCTGTCTTCAGACAATTATACAACTTTGTCTCTTTATTTCACCGGATGTACAATTAAACGGATGTACATGATATAGTGCGTTTGGCTCAGTAGTTAAAGACCTCCTCCTATCTGAAACTGGAAAACATTCGACACTCCATCATCATCCATTTTACTTTCCTGATGGTGATTGCAACTCTGTTACAGTTATGAAGCAGTGCACTCTGAGTGAAGCCTTAGTGCTAAGATGTAAAGTGGTCATTCACTCCCATGACTGGGAAAATGCAGAAGATTAACTGGAAACTGTGTCAGGTGATCATGTTGAAAAGCACATTGTTCGAGCCGAGCGGCCGGATGATGCGGGAAGGCGGTGGAAGAACCCGAGTTTGACTCTGAGCAATGATGTCATGTGAACATATCTCAGCCAGGCCTCCTGTGCGTCTGCTTTGTTCCATGTGTCTCTGAATAGAGGAAAACTGCAGCTTCATGATGATTTTTTTGGATTTAACAGCTGGAATATGTACAGTACTTATGTGAATGTTCTGACGTACTGTATTTGAAGCTTGTCCTTTCACTGGATAACACTGGAAACTTCTCATCTTAGAAAATCACTTTGATCATGTCTCCTAAATTATTGTACAAAGTGACACTCTAGTCAAGTTGGTAACTAATATGAAAGAAAAAGCTACAATACTCTTACAAAACCTGAGTATTTGCAGAAGAAGGAAGTGTTTTGTATTTTTTGCAGAAGCTTCATTTAGTTATGAATCAGAATGTCATAATCAATTAAATCTGACCGGGGTGTTCATGTCAAACCGGGACTTGTTATAAAATTCATTTATTTCAAACTTTTATTTAAAAAAGGACTTAATTTTCTTTATTCTTTACGAAATTTCAATTAAATATCAAACTGGATATTTCAAACTAGTTATTGAGGATATTTCACTAATAATTGACTGTCCTAATTCACTTTATGAAACATGAGAATAAAGTGAGCTGACTAGTAGAGAGCTTGCTACACAATGTACAAAACATACATGACATTCTTTACAAAGATAACACAAGGCGTACTGCTTGGTATTTTTGTGCGTGGCTTGACTCTCTGACTTTTTGTTAGTACGTAAGTGTCGGCATTTACCACCATTTATCCCATCTCGTCACGGTCTCTCCTCAGTCACTGTTTCTCATCTTTTGTTGTTCTTTCTCTTTTCATTTTCTGTTCACAAAGTCACAAGGCCCTGAAATGAAATTGCATTTGCTGAAAACAGAGTGTTCTTTCTCAACAAAGGTCTGTGGTTCAGCTGGTTTCTGCCTCGACCGTACAGCACGCCTGACCAGACCCGGGCACATGAATTAAATTGTGG
Organism: Clarias magur; assembly: GCA_013621035.1. Lineage (NCBI taxonomy): Eukaryota > Metazoa > Chordata > Actinopteri > Siluriformes > Clariidae > Clarias > Clarias magur. Next base: position 2,837,321 of record QNUK01000007.1, on the reverse strand, counting down.
CAAAATTTATTTTTATGTTTTTTCCCCAACCATGACACTGAGCTAAAAATACTGCACATCTGGAGAGAGTGAAAAAAAAAAAAAAAAACCCACCAGCCAGACATGAATAATACAGATTACTTACCACACTAGGACCGAACACTTAATCTCATATCTGAAACATGAGCTATTTGTCGATGGCACAGACATGAGAACACAGTCCCAAACCTTGTTACAAAAGGATAAGGATCATATTTCATTCCCTAAGTCTGTATTAATGCACTTGTGGCTAGCTTAGATGACTCGGGGACCATATGTTCGTCCTTCCTACATTACATCCGCTTCGACATTTTGTCTGGTCTCTTCGATTTCCAGCATATTGGAGCTTTAACTTGCCTTGTGGGTTGCACAGATTCATTCATCCCTGATCCAACTTCTTATCAAGCCTCAAGTTCCCAAAGCAGAATCTGTGTACTTGGTTTTATTTCACTTACATGCTGTTGCAAGGTGGAATAAGGAAGTTTAATATTTGCTTAGTCACATCTATTGTGAAATTGATTCTGGTTAATTATTGGTACAGTTCTGTAATAAAAATTATGAAGTTGCTGGAAATAGTGGATAGGAAATGGATCAGGCAGCTTTACAGAATAAAAAAAAATTACTTTGAGTTTTATTATTTCTTACATATTATTTAAAAAATCGCTTTTTACAGCGATGTCTATTACAATTTCATTACTAAAGAAGTCTTAGAGATACCTATTTCCTGGCAGGTTAGTGATTTTGATTAAAAAAAATTCATAGGTTACCCACAATGCCGAATGATCTGCCTACTGATCTTGCTTTTTCTCCAAAGTGAAAAGTGTGATGCAGCAGTTGTTCATTCTTTACATTCCGATTTTTCGGTCAGATCGGATTTTCATGTCACGTCATGAGGGTTCACATTCATAATTACAAGCTACTTTTATTCGACTCTAACGTGGATGAGTCCATCCTCTGAAGCGGCATGCATATGCACATCGATACATCTTAGCTTGCGGTTTTATCAAAAATATGCTCTGGAGGACGGCAAGCAGTTAGTCGGATGTATTTGATGAGCTCCATAAGATGGAAGAAAGTCAGACGCCTCATTTCAGCTGTTTTATCACAGCTATGAAATCCTCGCACTGCCGGTGCATCCATTATTTAATGGGTCCGGGGTAGCTCATTGAACTACGGTTCAATGAGCTACCTAAGGCATTGAACTATGGTTCAGAAACCCCATGACAACCAAGTTGCCTCTGTTGGGCCCATAAGCCAAGGCTATTCAAGACCCATGACTGCTCAGATATGTAATGAAAAATCTCAGACTTCAGATTGTTAATGTCTTAGTAACGCCTTAGTCTTTTAACTTGTCCATCTGTCTCATATGTAATACATTTTGAAACTGGAGTCCTCACGGACAATGGCCTCCATTTCACCAAGGTGCTTGCTGCAATTGCATTCTTTACCAGTCACCAGAGATTTTCATGGGATGTCAGGGCACTTTGACGGCCACTCTAGAATCTTCTAGGACCCAAGCCTTTGAGGTATGCTTGGGATCACTGTCCTGGTAGAAGGTCCAATGACTTCCCCACAGACGGCATGACATTTTCTTCCAGGATTTCCTGATACTTTAATGAATCATTCTTGCCTTCCAACTGCTGCATGTCTCCTGGACCAAAAGCAAAGCAGCCCCAGAGCATCACTGAGACACACTTCATGCTTCAGTATGGACAGGGCGTTCTTTTTGTTCTTCCTCCAGACATCTCACTGATCCAAGTAGTTCCTAAGCTGCCAGTGATCCAGACACCCTCTGCCCTCTGGACCTGCCTGACTCATTCTGGTGCCCCGCTTCTGGTTGGAGATCTCATCACATGGATGTCCCCTGTGTCTCTTTGGGATGTGCCTGGTGTCTGGGGATGGTTTCACTCTTCTGTCAAGACGGTTCTGGCCTTGACGGCCGTGGCCGTGGGTTCCCTGTTGAGTCCGGTTCCTCTCAAGGTTTCTTCCTATTGCCATCTCAGGGAGTTTTGATTCATACACATTCACATTTCATACAAACTTAAATAATTCTTTTGATTGTGTAAAGCTGCTCTGCGACAATGGCAATTGTTAAAAGCGCTATACAAATAAAATTTAATCGAATTTAATTTAATTGATCCATGGGACCAAAAAGTTCCAGTCGCCCTCATCAAGTCCTGGTGCATTGCATTCTGGATCTTTGATTCCAGCATTTGCTGTCTTAGTTGCTTGGATGTTGGAAATCATAGGATGCTAGACTCTTGGCTGGAGAAGCTGTATGAGCTTTACTCATTACATCATCTATTCTTTATGTGTTTTACTGGTGGAGCTTTAATTTAATAGCTAGGATTAAGTACATACAGTACAGTAAGAGCTGTCTGTGAATTGTGCAAACACCGCACAGGCGTTCCTGCATCTCTAACCAGGAGTGAGAGAACGAGAGCTTGAGAGCTGTGCCGGTGTTCATCAGGACCACATACAATGTAAAAAAAAATAAAAAAAATAAATTTGAAAGCTGAGAACTCGCACACAGACGGATATTATGTCTGGCAGTTCAGCTGTTACTTTAGCCGGATTAGATTATGCAACGGCATTGTGGTTATTTCTGTTCGCCTGTGCGTGTGTGTGTTTGTGTTTGTGTGTGAGTGTGTGAAGCATTGCTTCAAATGATTCCTCGGAAATTTAACGTACCATGTGCCGCACATTTGTTTTTGTTCGAAGTGTTTTAGTTTCTCACAGTAGGCATTCACCCTTTTTTTGGCGACTCCCTTTAAAGACAAAAAACAACTTGTCAGGCTTTTGTTTATGAGCAGTGATAACACACTATGGCCTGGGCTGGAACGTGATCTTGGTGCAATCGGTATTTCAGCACCAGGGTTACATTAGCAAGTCGGCTTTGGAAACTCTGCTGTGTTCTGTATTCACATCTCATATAATATATATTTTATTATTATTATTTATTTATTTATTTTGCCTGGGTGCTTGATGTACATTAAATTCCTTTTATATGGAAAAACTCTCCACTAATTAATCTCTGAACCAGTTAGAACTTTTTGAGGATTATGTTCTGTAATGAAGCGCACCAGGTTCGGATGAGGTTGATAAGGAAAGTGTTCAGCCGAGCAAACCCGGCGTTTACGACTCGCCTACTGTACTTGGAGTTGGACGTGATCCCTCTCTTCACCTTACATGCCCTTTTTCTCAAAGCGCAATTTCATTACCCGGAGCTGATTGCTGTTTGTTAGGGAATGTCACACTACTTTTCTTCCCTGTGTGTACGTGTGTGTGCCAACTTAGGTTTTCTATTTACCAAGAATAGGCTCATCCAAGCTGATATAATTGATTGTGAGCATGCAAGTCATGCTAGACGTATAACAGAGGACATCTTTGTGTCCAGTGATTTGCTATGAAGAGGGCCATCACCATAAAAAAAAATTCTGATTATTTGACTCATTAATATTTTACCACATTAACATCATATGGTCTTCTTCGTGTTTGTTTTGTAGGTGATCGAGTCCCTGGGCATTATGATTTACAAAGCTTTGGACTACGGGCTCAAAGAGAACGAAGAGCGGGAGCTCAGTCCTCCCCTCGAGAAGCTGATCGACCTCATGACCAACATGGCCAACACCACGGAGGTGGACGCCTGCCCGGACGAGGGCTACGAAGCCACCGAGGAGGAAGACGAAGGAGAGGAGGAGCAGACGGAAGTCTCGAGCATACGCGGTTACCGAGACATTATCACGGTAAAGCATTGAGCATTGAAAAGGAAATGAGACCTTTAGGACGGAACCCATTTTTTAATCCATGTATACGGTATAGGGATCAGAATTGTACAGTATAGGATGATATATATACTTTTTTTCAGCACAACCTAGGCAATATGAAGAACTGAATTATATTTAAATTGAAAGCACGTAAATTGAGCATATATATTGTCTACTCAGATTATCCATTATGCTCACTCCATTAAGCTCGATTAAAGTCTTTAAAAAATTTTTTTGTAAGTGTAATAAAAAGTGCCACCTCTTCACTAACCAACCCTTACAGCGATGTGGGAAAAACTGTGTTTTATGTGCACACGGTTGTGTATCCTGTCCTTTTTCAACTCATGAGTTCAAAGAAATTATTATTTCTATTTCTAGCGAACCCTATAGTGCGAGATTATACACATTTAATAATACAAAGAGATTTGTGCAGGGTGTGACTGGAATTTATTTTCACCCACGTGTACAGTATGTATCATGATGTTAAAAAAAAAAAAAAAAGGTGGAGTCTTGAGTCACCTATGAACTATGAAGTTCCGTGTGAATAAAGGAACAAGAATTTATCTGTAGTTAAAATCATTTCATAATTTTCTCACCTTGGGCTTTTTTTCGAATGTTACGAATAGGTTTTGAAGTGATATACAGTAATAGGGTTCAGAGGTCGCTTCCGAAGTCCTTTACTTTAACCTCACTGTTACTTAGAACTGTGTATCCCTGTTACTCGAGCTTTTGTGGAAAGAGATGTCACACATTCCAGGACGAGGCGGAGCTTGGGTTAGGTGTGCGCAAAAATGTAATTTGGCCAGTTGGAGGTATTTATGGTAAAGTGTTTTTTTTTCTTTTTCTTTTGTACTCTCTTACTTTGTACTTTCTTTTGTTATTTGACCTGCCAGTTTTTGGCTTTATGTTGGTTTTCATGAGAATCGGTTACCAAAAATAACAAGCTGTAGGAATAGAGAATAGGGATGAAACCCTTGTACATACAGTAGTCTGCATAGCTTTCAGTTTACAATGATTTTTGCAATACATACAATTGCAAATGCCAATCACATGGCAGCAACTTAATGCATTTTTATTCATGTGGCATGGTTGCTGGTCAGAGTATTCCCAAAACTGTTAATCTACTGAGGCTTTCACGTGCAACCATCTCTAGGGTTTAAAAAAAAAATCCAGCAAGTAGCAGTTACTTAGAACTGGGCATAAATGCCTTGGTGTTGCCAAAGGTAACAGGAGAATGCCAGTGATCCAGACTCCCTCTGCCTTCTGGACCTGCCTGACTCATCCTGGTGCCCCTCTTCTGGTTGGAGATCTTGTGACATGGATGCCCTGTGTGTCTCTTTGGGACGTCTGGTGTCTGGGGACGGTTTCACTCGTACGGTTCTGGCCTCGACTGATGTTGACAGCTCTTTCTCTAAGGACTCGATAGTTCAGGACTGGAATTTCCTACAAGTCTACCTGAGCCTCCAATAACTACCTGGACTCCATAGTATCAACTGTTATACTGAACTGCCTGCTACCTAACACACAGTATGAATGCAGATCAATTCCTGCTTTCTGTTGCACCCAAATGAGGATGGGTTCCCTGTTGAGTCCGGTTCCTCTCCAGGTTTCTTCCTACTGCCATCTCAGGGAGTTTTCCCTTGCCACTGTCGCCCTCGGCTTGCTCATCAGGAACTATCTGACCATTTTGGTTTATTCACATTTCATACAATCTTGAATCATTCTTTTGTAAAGCTGCTTTGTGACAATGACAATTGTTAAAAGCACTATACAAATAAAATTGAATTGAATTGAGAATGCCCATTGGGTGATAACGGATAGCAGGGATCGATCTGCAGTCATACTGTGTGTTAGGAGGCTGGAAGATGATGTCTTTAAGTTAATATGTAGTCCAGTTTGGTATTGGAGATTCAGATAGACTGTAGGAAACTCCAGTCCTGAACTATCCTGAGGAGCATTTTTGAAAGCTCAACAACGTCGAGCTATGTGAACAGAAGACCAAACCACGTGCTGGTCCTTTCAGCCACCAACAACAAACTGAGGTGGATGTGATCACCAAAGTTGGACAATGTTGGGAATATGTTACCTGGTTTGATGAGTCTTGATTCGTGAACATTTGGATGGTGGCAACAGAACAGCATGGAAGCATGGGTCCATCCTGCCTTGTATTAACGGTTCAGGCTCCTGCCGGTGGTGACCTGATGGTGTACGGGAGATTTTCCTGGGACACTTTGCGTCCCATAGTACTCATTTGAATGTCACAGAATTAATTGTTGAGTATTGTTGCTGATTAGGATGTCCTTCCTTTTACAGTACGATCACAGCATAACGAGCCATGTCAGAAAGCTAAAATCATTTCAATTTGGTTTCTTGAACATGGCAATGAGTTTGCTGTACTCAAACAGCCTCCACAGTCACTGGATCTCAATCCAATAGAATATCGTTGGGATGTGGTGGAACGTGAGATTCGCATCCTGGATGTGCAGTCGACAAAACTGCAGCATATATATATAGTATATCACTTATAAAGGTTTTACTTGATGTAAAATGAGGATCATTTTCTTTCTTCAGCTCTGCACATCCCACCTCCCGAGTTCATCAGACGCTCCCAACCACTACCAGGCCGTGTGCCGAGCGCTGTACGCCGAGACCAAGGAGCTCCGGACCTTCCTGGAAAAGATCAAGAATGCCAAAGAGGTGAGACCTCATTACTGTGCTGTTGGCACACCGCCACATTTCCTGACATATACTCTCATCTTGCGGTCGGACTTTACTCATCACCCACTCATCTGTGGGACGGTTAGTGGGGAAAAAAAGTATGGTTTAAAGCACAGATCTGGGATTTGTCCTTTCCTGTAGTAAGGGTCAGTAAGAGAATTTATAGGTTATTGTTTTTAATGGATTTTTATGATAAACTCCAGCTTCTTAGCACTGAATTAGGGGGAGGGGTGGGTATTCGTGTTAGAAATTCCTAAAAATGACACATTTATGGGACTTTTTGACTTCTTTATTGCCCCCAAAAATTATTATTATATAATTCCTACAACAGTAAACTGAGGCATAATGTGTTACACTTATAATCCTAATATGCATTCTCATCCTAAAATGGCATCTTCTGAAAAAAAAATAATTTTTTTTTTCTTTTTAGATAAAATCTATTTAATTAATGTCCACCAGACAAGATCGTTCCTGATCGTACGTACTATAAATAAATTAGTATTTTACTAATCATCAGCCTTTTTTTTCTCGTTCTTTAATGTAATGACTTGCTATGTCACTGAGAAACGCCATCCATCCTGAAGATGCTGACTGTTCTCAGCAAACACAGACACTGGACACTCCTTCCATAAACATAAACCTCTACTTGAAGATAGCTTTGCAGTATCAACTATTATTATTATTATTATTATTATTGTTCATGTGGTGCTGTTAATCACATTAGTTCTGTCTGCAGTTTCTGTAGCAGTTATGGTTTTACAGGGCCATAATAACCTGAAACCCAGCCACCCTCCTTTCTCATAGTGGCGGCCCTCAAA
>QNUK01000007.1:2777500-2825000 GCA_013621035.1 Clarias magur | reverse complement strand
TATAAGTGTGTCGTGTTTTCTTTTAGGATTAGCATAATATTGAGTCATAGCTCAATATTGTAGCGGGTGTGATTTTGATTTTAGACATGCCTGTACCTGTATGTCAAACTTGAGTGTGCATTCTTGTGCCGTGCAGGCTCGGTGCTGGGTGCAAGTGATGAGGGACCTGAGGACTGGTGTGAAGCTGAAGAAGGTGCAAGAGCGACAGTACAACCCACTACCCATCGAGTACCAGCTCACTCCGTACGAAATGCTCATGGATGACATTCGTTCAAAGCGCTACAAGCTGCGTAAAGTCATGGTGCGTTTGACCCGTATGCGTGTCTGTTGTCGTCGATGAGATTAAGGTCAAAGTCATGCTGGAAACTTGTTGAGTGAGACAAAAGATTTGACATATACAGTATAATAATTTTAATGAGGATTCCTCAGTTCATTCATTCACACGGGCGGGTCTTATTTTCATCCCTACGCAACAACACCTTTAGAAATGACTATGCATTTCGGTCACGGCGCTTCGCACACACCTCACATTCCGACAGAGGCAATTAAACACCGACTGTAAATAACATGCATATGAACGGTGTTTTGTATTCTTCTAATGAGTCATTTATTGCAAACTAAAACACAAGATCACATTTATGTAAGGAATAAAATTGTAGCAACAACATACAACTTTTATTATTAATTTTTTTACATAAAATTTTTTTAAAAAGTGTATAGACATTCATGTTCAAAAGTTTGTATGCCCTCTTCTAATTGTGTAAAAAGATTTATAAATATACAATATATAATATGTAACGCAACCTTTTTTTTTTTAAACTGTGCCGTAATTTGACAAAAATTAAGCCAAAAAGGAAAATAAATAAATAAATAAATAAATAAAATCATGTGGGCAATACTATGATTCAATAGCTTGTAGATCCACCCTAATTGTACCCTCTTAAAATCTTGTTGAAGCAGTATTGCCCAGGTTTTTTTTTTTCTGACCTAATTTTTGTTAAATAATGGCACTGTACAAAAAAAAAAATGGTGTTGCTCTTCTGAGGTTATGTTTGCCTAATCCTGAGACCTTCTACAATCAAATGATTTTTATTATGTTTTTTCACAATTAAAAGAGGGGGCACAAACGTTTGAACATGAATCTACATACCTGTACATAAAAAAAATCTCAAGTTTAAATTTTTCTTTTCAAAAGTATTGTTTCCCCTCATCCTAAGGCTTTTCCCACACCGAAAAATTCAATAACAAACTTCCACTGGAACACTGGAGACTCCCTCCAAAAAATGTGAAATATGTTCTGTATGTATTCTGAGCACATGCGTATTAGGAATATCTATTAGAATAAGTGCATTAATATATGCCATAAACTCTTCAATCCATGCTCTTGTACGAAATCCGCAATCAGATCCAATGCAGTCAATACATTTGGTTCTAAATAGCGAGAAGCTCTTGAGCGACGTGCGTTCTGTTCCAAGTATGCACCTGTGTATCCTCTCATCTGAAGCGGCATCTACGCCGCCGCTCTGTGAGCATCATTTATTATGCGCCTTATGCATAATAATTTAATGTGCATATTTTCAGTTCAGTAACATTAGGCTTGCAAATGTGTTCGTATTGTCACTTTGACGTTCTAAGAATATAACACCAGACGGACAGATTTTCAGGTTAAACAAGGTAAGCCACTTGTTCTGTTTGTTTTTTTTTTTGCCTACATGACTAGCTGAGGTGGAGTCCCTTATACAGTACAGCACATTTCACTTTTATTGCCAGGCACGTGTACAGTGCATCCAGAGTAGGGTACATGACTTGAGTCAAAAATTGATCGCTGGACATCATTATTTAAGATCTGCTGTTAAGCTACAAAATTAAATATGAATTAAGTAGAAATAGGAAAAGTGCAATAACCTGGAGAGATGATTTTTTACATTTATGGCATTTGGTAAGAGCACTTATCCAGGGCAACATTGTGAGGGTTGAAGTGTCATGCTCAAGCTCAAGGTGGTGCTGGGGTTTGAACCTAGGACCTTCCGATTTCGCCTTAACCGCAGAGCTACCCCAAATAAGTTATGTATGATGCTTTTGTTTACCCAAATGATTTTATTTTTGGCATTCCATAAACGCACAACACGATCCTTAAGACTCCATAGTAGACAAACCCGTCAGATGACAGTTCTACATGATGCGTCAGTTCTTTCTCTGTTCAGCACAATCCCTTCATAATGAACCTGTCCACCTTTAAGGGCTCACCGATGACAATCCTACAGTATATTTAGGTCTGACCTGTGACTTATTTTCCTGTTTCATTGTGTTTCAGGTGAACGGGGACATTCCTCCAAGGTTAAAGAAGAGCGCTCATGAGGTCATCTTGGAGTTTATACGTTCCAGACCTCCTCTGAATCCAGTTAGTCCACACACACACACGCGCACACGCGCACACGTGCACACACACACACACACACACACACACACACACACACACACACACACACACACACACACACACACACACACACACACACCTATACACACACATACACATTATTTAAAATGTGAAATGGTAAAAAGGTTACAATGTTTTCGGGCCTGTGATGATCATATGATTAGTGTCACCTCATAAACTGAATCATGAAACGTTTGAGCATGATTTATATAACAAACATCAAGCTTAATTTCTTCTGCATTCACACCTGCTTGAGTTCCAAATTGTCTTTTTTATATGTGTAATTTGACATAAGTTTATACTGAACCCCTAAAGGGACATGGGAGGAAAAAAAATAAACGTTGGAGGAAAAAAAAAAAAAAAAAAAAGCAAGGCAAAAAAATAAATAAAATAGTCTAACAGGATATGCAAACATTTCGCAAAAAAAAAATCTCGGAAAAACGTGACTCTTCAGCGTTGCCGATTTAGTCCAGCAGATAATAGATAAACCTCAGATTAGAGTTATACGTACGTTGTTAAACGGGCATGGACAGAATTAGTATGTAGAATTCTGAGCAGCTGAGTTTTACTTTCAGCTTGGCCTAAAATATAAAGACATTCAGTTTGTACTCGGAGCTTACCCCTTCCGTATTTTGCCGCCGGAACGATGTCACGTGGTCTCATTTTTTTTTGATTTTCCACCTATGTTCCATTTTTTTTTCTTCTTCTCCAGTTTTTTTCCCTCGCGTCTCATGTCCTGTTTATTTTCTTCCCCAGATTGAAAAACCTTTTTCTTTTTTTCATCTCTTTTTTTCCCCCCTTATCTAACCTGCGATTCCTGTGCTTACCTCTATTAAGGTGGCTGCCCGGAAGCTCAAGCCTCATCCCCCAACACCCCCGAGCCTCCACGAGCGCATCCTGGAGGAGATCAGAGCCGAGAGGAAGCTGAAGCCTGTTTCTCCTGACATGATACGCAGGAGCCGACTCGGTGAGTGCAACTTTATGGCGCGCGGCCTAAAAACACATTTTTACTTCAAATAAATCAAGTTGCAAGCAAGTGCTTATTCTTTAATCGAAAGTACAATGGTGTTCAAGTCAAACCGGGACTTTTGATTGTGCAGAATAACAGAACATTATGAGAATAAAAACTCACTTTATTTCTCTATATATAATCCCCGGCTACACTACTGCACTTATCCCAGTGTTTGGAGAAAATGTACCCAGTAGGACATCTGCCTGCTTTACATCTGAAACGCTGGCCTCCCAGGAACCCCTGTAATGGACCAAACATGTGGAAATGGCTTGAAGTGTGGTCAGGACTGTATGGAGGAACTCCCAGCTGCAATCTTCATTACAGCTTTCTTTAAAACGTTTGCACCATTCAGATATTTTACTGCTGCTCAGACTTTCATCACTGTACTGTACTTGAAGTGAAGTACAGTACAGTGATGTACTTGAAGTGAAGGATAAGTCGAAAGGTTTTATTCTTCCATTCACAGGAAAGTCGCAAGTCCCAGTTTGACTCGAATGCCCCATGCATATTAAAATTCTCGAGAATATTCTGTATGTGAACGGTGTGAAACGTGATCATTACAGTGGGAACACACAATGCAGTGATCACATGACAGTCCTTATTAAAAGTATGCAAAGAAAAGCCTTGATTACTGTTGTAATTATTGCTTGTTCTTTGATCTAAAACAATGTGCCTACACCAACAAGGAGGGATACAATTTGATCTCAAACCATGATCTCTGATTAGGTTCTCAAACACACCCTCAATTTATTGTGTGTTAAATGTCAAATGTAAAAAAAAAACAGTAAGATGTGCGTTGCCTTTCTTGTTTTTCTGCTGTAATGTTTGCGTATCGACCTCACACTTCTTTATTTCAATCTAATGCCATGGAAATGTTATGCTGCTTAGTAAGACACTAATATAAAAAGGAAACTCGGACACTACAGTATGTGTGACTGTGTGCTATTGCTCATGCCTGCATGCCTCTGCTGCAGCCTCGCAATCCATTCAGATTCGGAGGATGTTTATTTCGACATGGCTTACACCCACCCACTCCCGCGTGAATGTGCCAGGCTTCCGTTGCTGCTTCCTACTTCTCACGAGAAGCATCTGGTTTTCTTTGCTGGTTTTCAGTGTGAAAATTCCTGTTATTGTGAATGTCATTCATTTCATTCACATTCTTGGTGTTTTTGCTGACTTATAGATGCTGACTTGGTGATTTGCATAGTTTAGATGATGCTTACAACTAAACCATGTACAGGCGTATTGTTTTAAAAAATATATTTTATTATATAGTACATATTATTTATAGAGTGCATCTAAACCATTTGACCAATGTGGGCTTGAGACCGGCTCTGCATACACTGGCTTGGGTTTGTGCATTGGGTGGAAATTGAACCAAGGCCTTCCGCATACATCAAATAAAAATGAAATAAAATAAAATTCTAATTTTGTTTGTCACATACACGGTCATACACAGTACGATATGCAGTGAAATGCTTAAACGACCGCCCGTGACCTTAAAATAAAAGATAATTAATAAGGAATAAATATTGATTAAAAAAAAAAGAAGAAAGAAATAGAAAGTAAATTGAGCTAAGGTAAGAATAATCTATCTATAGAATACAAAATATACAATATAAGAAAAATATAAGCAAACCTAGCTGTACAAATATGGAGAACAAATGACCCTGTACAAATATAGAAAAATATAGTAATTTATAGTGTGGAAATCTTAGCGAGGCGACAGTGCTAACCACTACACAACTTGAAGGAAAATATCTACCCTCATCGGCGTACAGACACTTGTGATTGGATAGATTCTCCCTGATTGACTTTGATTGGAGAGAAGGAGTACGGCATCTGTCCCACCCATCCAGACAGAATGGCTGACACTTTTCTATGGCGTTATATTCCTGCCACAATTCTGAGCGCGCGGTTCAACATTTTGAGAGCAGGCAAAGCACTCTATGCGTGTGCAGTGTCTCCACTGCATGCTCAACAGCTCAATTCTGCGCGTGCAGTGTCTCCCCTGCTCACTCAACATGTTCTCCGAGCGCGCTCACGAAGCATTTCGCGCACACAAAGGATTTCTGAGACCAATCATATGGCATGTGTGGTTCGATGTTCCTTTAGTTCACCACTCACAAAATTCGACATACGTTCCATTACATTTTGTTTCCTTTTAACCATGGTTTAAATTTGGCGTTTTTTTATCCAAAAGCTCATTAAACATTAAGTTTAGACATTCCAAAGAAACAATTCCTTCAGTGACATTGAAAGCATTATTTTTTGTAGTGTATCTTTGTAGGGAATGGTCTTGTACATAATAATGCAGACATGATAATCTTGTATAACAAAATTTGTACTACAGATAATATGGCGCCTAAGACTTTTGCACAGTACTGTACCGTATATTAGTCACCACTTGAGGTTCCTAGATTAACGGATATAGTTTTATCAAGTCTTAACCCATTCTCAAAGAACTACCTGTTTATAGCATGAGCAAAATGATTGCTGAGTTACTACTGTTCAAGTTCGCTGTTAATATGAGTACGAGTCTAATGTTGCATTGCTTTAAAGGTGATATTTTCTCTATAAAGCCCAATTTTTTTTCTGAATCTCGCATTGCTGTATAGAATGCCTTCCTTAATGCGTTTAAGCTGTTACAATTTTAGAAATGATCTCCAGCCTCAACATTACTTTTCTTGTCCTTTCCCTGTGACGCTGGTCTGATCTCTCAGCAACGCGACCGCTTAGCATGTCCGTAAGTTTTGACTCATCAGGTAAAGGCTTAATGTCAGCTTTTTTAGCACAGTTTTCTTTGTCCCAGGCTTTTCCCCTGAAGAGAAAAGGAGTTATAATGAGGAAGAGGTCAATGCAGCACATATTATAACATTACTGTATATATTACAGTTACATTAGGTACCTCGGCACACCAATGCCTCGCCTTAAGAATTTTCACATTAAGAACAAAGGAATTTCACCCGACATGCGAAGCATTTTCAACAAGCAAGTTGACTTTTTTATTTATTTATTTTTTTTAACATTTTGTGCAAGATTTACTGAAGATATACTGTAGCACCATGAGTCCCAAGAAAGTCTCAAGTAGTTACTTTCAGCTTTCAGTTTTGTTTTTTAAAGGTTAAGTGAGGTTTAATGTCTCGTTTATTTCAAAATTAACTTTTTTGATGCTTTGATCTGTTTTTTAGAAATATGATTATAGTGTTAATATTAATGATATTTGTGGATGTCTGGAACGGATTATCCGCATTTACATTATTTCCTATGGGAACATGTGTTTTGCAATACGAAATTTTGCTTTAAGAACTCGCCTCTGGAACGGATTCAATTCGTATGCCGAGGTTCCACTGAATTATAATTACTGTATATTACGATTATCAGGATTACTCTAATGCTCGGTCACTGTCTAGCAGTAACTCAAGGCACCTAACTCAAACCTCGACTTTGGATCTATGACCTGGACTGGAAAGAATTCAGCCTCAGTCCTTAATTTCATTATTTCTTCTTCTTGTGGTTGTTTTTGGTTCCATAATACCAAACTTTGAACCATTTGTAACTAGCATATACTTTAAGAAGATAGTGATGGAAGCAATGTATTTCCTTGTACTGTATAAGGAAGTAAGGCTGCTTGTCCTGACTCCTTTCCTAAAGCTCCTCATCTCTTAGTAATCGAAATAATTGGCTTCCACTTCCCACTTCCTACTGCATATGCGCTTTCACTGTATGTGCTGCACAATGCCCATACCATGGCGGAATGGCTTAAAATCCTTCCTTTTGTATGTGTGTGTGGCGCTTTTTTGCTTGAGTCCATCCCCCCCCCCCCCCCCCCCCCCCCCCGCGGTGTGTGTGAACGGTAAACGTGGCTGATCCGTCAAGAATCGGCCTACAGATCAGACCGGAAACATGCTTGTTGGTGTTCTTTTGAGATCATATTGAAGAATATGTTCCTTTCTAGGCGCAGGCAAAAGCATCAGCACTCCCCAGGACTTGTTCCTATGCTCAGGTAAAAGATCACAAACACACGCACGATGGTTGAACCGTTGATCCTCGGGATGTATGATTGACGTGATCTTTCCATGTATGAACAAATCGAGCAGTAATCTAAAAGCGTCCTAACTGCTCTGAGATTTTGAATGAATTGTTGCTGAATTGAATGTCATGGGTTTGAATGGATTGTTGTTGTGAAGGAAATGATCACACAAATATGGAAACATTAATCGATCATTTGAGCAAATGGTACTGTATGAAGCGTCTCTACTGGTTGTGTATTATTCATTATTATGTTTTTACCTAGCTGACCTAAAATGTAATAAAAGTTAATATCTTGTGGCACTGGATGTAAATTGATACGACCGTGTCCCGCATTTAATTTTGTCTCGTCTCTCAAACAGGCAGCCAGGGTACACCCAGGAAGAAGATTGCTGTCAGCACACTGGCGTTGGCTGACGACGCGCCACCTTCCCCGAACCCTGCCAGCGGAGAGCAACCACTCTTACAAAAGAAGAAATTGCTCAAGGCACCGACGCTGGCCGAGCTTGACAGCTCCGACTCTGAAGTGAGTGTTTGTCTGAACGCTCTGTCTAACGCCGAGCACCCCACAACTGATGGAAACAGAAAGCGGATTAATGATTAATTTTAATTGATATAGTTGAAGTAAAGCATGTCCTAGCACTGTCGCCTCGCACCTCCAGGGTCTGGGTTCGATTCCCATCTCTGTGTTCATGGAGTTTGCATGTCCTCCCCGTGCTTGGTGGGTTTCCTCCGGGTACTTCGGTTTCCTCCCACAGTCCAAAGACATGCAGGTTAGGTTAATTGGCATTCCCAAATTGCCCGGTGTGTGCGTGTGCGCGTTGTGTGTGGATTGGGTGGTATAGATGAGTGAGTGAGTAAAGCATGTCCTTCTGATTCATTAATCCATGTTTTTGTTATAAAAGGACGAGTCGAGCACACCGAGAACAACCAGCAGCTCCAGCATATCCACTTCTGTGGTGGACGGCACGTCTCCGGATTCCGTCAGGGGCAAAAAGTGTAAGTTTTCTACGTGCAGTGCATCTTCAGTGGATGCTTCAGTATACTGTATCTGCAGTACTGTGCTAGAGTTTCGAGTCACTTCCAAAGAGCAAGAATTTTTTGTATTTTTAATAGTTCTTCAGGCTTTAGTCTCTCATTTTCAGAGACCCTGTACCTGAGCAATTTCAAAGGAATGTTTTTGGTTTGTTGCGCCACGCAGTGACCTATGAATCATGTATCATGTTGGTGATTAGTACAGTATACCAGTGATGCCGAATGCTGAGAGGTTGGAGAAGACGAGAAGGGAAATGTATTGTACTGTACAGAATATATTGTTCAATACAAAGGAATGAGGGCTGGCTTGCACCTTTTGCACAACTTTTTCTCACTCTTTCTGTCTCTCTCTTCAGTCCCTCCCCGGCTCGTCCCCTTATCGTTCACGCCTCAGCCTGACCGCCACATGGCTTCGCATCGGAGGCACTCCACCGATAAGGAGACCTTGGCCGGATTCCGGATACCTCCTCCTCGACAGACCTCCAGATCCTTGGTATGTTGATCTGCATTGTGATTCAGATGTCATTTACTTTATTCCAGAGAAATAAGGCAATAGTATATGTTTTTAATTTAAGTATATTTACTCATAATGCCACAATGCCTGGTAGCTCAGGCAGCTAAGGCTCTAGGTTGCTGGTTTGGGGATCTGAGGATACGGGTTCGAGCCCCGCCGTTGGTGGGTAGCCACGCCCCGTAATACCCCATGCAGTGCCGGTCCCAGGCGTGGTTTTAAATTGTGTCAGGAAGGTTATCTGGTGTAAAATCTGTGTCAGGTTGTTGTGCAGATTGATGTGCGATTGAGGAAAGCAGCCGAAAGACTAGTAACATATTCAGTCAGCCAATCATGTGGCGGTAGAGCAGGAATGCAGGAAATCATGTACTGTAGATACAGATCAAGACCTTAAGTTGAAATTCATATCCAACATTTGACATTGACTTAAAGTTAAAAGTTACAAACTCGAGTTCGATCAGCTGGACTTTGGAACGCATTTGTGCATGGAACGAGGGTTGTGGAAACCGTACAGTATAAAGACCCAGATCTACCTACTATAATGTACTTATTCGGCTCTATTTTTTATACCCAACAAAAACTGAACTATCCTTTTAATGTGATTCCTTAAATAACGGTGCTGATATCTATAGCTATGTAAAGTATACAAGATTTAATGAAAATAATCTTTCCTCACTGTGTTGTAGCTGCCATTGGAAAAGAAGGTAAATGCAGCCTCTTTTCCCTTTACTAACACTCATACCTTGGTATAATTGCCTCATTGCACTTATCAGCATCTGTGTTTCACAGTCATGTCTCAAAGAATTGTACAAGATGTTTTAAAGTCATTGAAAAACATTAGAAACACCATAACTTTCCAAGGAGCAATGGGGCAAATATACTGTAGCATTACAGTGTTATAAAGCAATGTTCAGAGTATAAATACTAGTTTGACCCTAACACGTGATGTGGTGCGGTGTGGTACTGTATGTGGGGGTCAATAAAGGATCGTGGAAGCTTTTAGAAATGAAGTACAACATTTCTACTCAATACTATCCAGTTTGTTTTATGTTCATGTATCAATGACGTTGCAACACACATAACAGCATGTCACACCCTACTGTAGGTTGTATGCTGTTATATGTCTTTGCATATGATCCATTTGTGTTCTGTGTGTCCTGTGCTTGTCGGTATTCTTTTTTGGGGTGTTCCTACAGTATGTTGTTGTGTGTGTGTGTGTGTGTGTGTGTGTGTGTGTGTCGCCGTGCTGAAATGTCGATCTTCAGGTTTGCTTATAACGATGTGTTTGTGTCTGTGTTTAGGAGGAATTCTGCTACCCTGTGGAGTGTCTGACTCTGACCGTAGACGAAGTGATGCACATCAGACAGGTCCTGGTCAAAGCCGAGCTTGAGAAGTTTCAGCAGTACAAAGACCTCTACAACGCCCTGAAGAAAGGAAAGGTGAGTCGCTTGTTGAAAGCACTACATCGTAATTCCTGGCTTGAGGGTATCTAGGATGCCTTTGATGCATTTTAACTGTTTATAATGCTTTAGGAATATGAATGTACAATTTTATGTTTGTTTGCTTCTTTGTTCTCAGCTTTGCTTTTGTTGTCGGACAAAGAAGTTCTCACTTTTCACCTGGTCCAACACGTGTCAGTTCTGCAAGCGGTGAGCCAAGCTTTTATTCCCCATTTTCTTTTTTTTTTTAAAGAAATGTATTTATACTGGTGGCACAGTGGATTAGTAGTTAGCGCTGTCACATTGCACATAGCCAGGGTCAGGGTTCGATTCCCGCCTCAGTGGAACGTGGAGTGCATGTTCTACCTGTGCTTTATAGGTTTCCTTCAGGTACTCTGGGTTCCAGTCCAAAGACAAGCAGATTAGATTAATTGGCATTCCCAAACTGTCCATAGTGTGTGTGTAGATTTGTGTATGTATCTACCCCCCTGTCCAGGGTGTACCCAGCCTCATGCCCAAAATCTCCTGGGATAAGCTCCAGGACCTGTATTCACAAAGCTTTTTAAGCCTAAAAGGTACTCCTAGTGATGAAATTCTAAAAAAAAAAAAAAAAAGAATTCTTAGAACTTCCCCTTAAAGTTAGGACTAAATCTTAGTAAAGATAAAAATTATTCACAAAATATCTTAGACCTAAAAGCGGAGTTATTTAGCTCCAATCAATTTGGAATTAATTACAAGTAATAAAATCAGTGTGGTAAATAAATGTAAGTACTTAAATATAGTAACTACTGTGTGGAAATTGGTTGCTTCAAAGGTAGACACATTTTCAACATTTGGCTATTTAATTATCTATCTTTTAGCCTATAAAAGAACCTTTGCATAAAGTAGCCTGAATTTATGAATATACAATTTCTTTATATACAAACATTATAATTTCACCATTTGTTCTACTATATATCATGTATACGATTTTCACAAAGAGAGCATTTAAAGACTTTATCAACCAATCACAGTCCTTGAATTGCTGAGTCATCCCTAGCAACGGGGTCAACCACACCTCCTCACTAAGACTCCATCCACACGAAGCCAGTGCGTTCTCTATCCGATCATTTTTTTTCCTCGTTCGGCGTCGACTCAAGAAATATCTGCGTACATACGAAACCACTGAAAACGGTGTAGTACATATATGCCAGACCAGTATGAGGCGCTGTAATTCGGCCATAGAGATACACTATACACGGAGAAGAAGACTTTGAGCATGCGCATGACATCATCGTTTCACAAAATATACGGATTGGCTGTACACACGAAACCGCAAGGGTGGCGTTTTCAGATTTATCCACCTTGGGACCCGGTTTAAAAAAATAGCGGTTTCAGTCTCCTAAAACGCCGGATCCATGTGGACGAAACGCCAATACGATAAAAAATTTATACGTATACAGCGAAACGCGTCTCCCTGTGGACAGGGCCTAAGAGAAAGGCTTTTGTACTTTCCTTTCTCAGAATTGCTCTGAGAAGTTTCCTAGGATTAGGAAACTTTTAGTCTAGGACTCCCAGCTAGGACTTTTTAAGATAAGATAGGAGCTCTCTCAGAGAATTCTAAGAAGCTTTGTGAATACGGGACCGTGATCCTGTACACAGGATAATCAGGGGAGAAGATGAATGAATTAATTGCATTATTACAAAACTCCTCCTTGAACTCCTAAATAAATGAAATGGGCTAAATTAATCAGTTTTTAACTATAACCAATTAGACCATTTTGCACAATAAATCGTACATTTCTTGGTCAAAAAGTTATAACAAGAATCATAAGCATTTTGCTGCATATCATACTGTGTAAGGTTGTGTATACAGTATGAACAATAATATTTTAACATATTAATTTTTTAAACGATATTGGAAAATAGATTGAATTTCGCTTCCACATCAGATTCTTGACATACGGTACAATTTCCAAATTTATTTCCGTTCCAGACTATGGAGTATGAAAAGTTTCAAGGGTGTGAATACTTACTCACAGATCTAAAAAAAGAAAAAGCCTGAGCATAATAACTTTTTTCCGTACTGCACTAATTACTATAATTATATGTTAGAAATAATGTGTTTACCTGAACAGGTTTATAATAAGTGTTAAAAGGTTACAAGAACAGTGTGCGTTTTTTTTTTTTTCCCTCCTTTATTACATGTGTTACCTCTTGGAAATGACTGTGTTGTAAGAAAAATACACCACTTCAGGACATGCTGTTACTGGAAAATCATCACCCTTATGAGTAATAGTGTAGACTAACCTTTGCTTTATTATTTTTTTTTACAGTGCTGTGTGTTCACAGTGTTGTGAGAAGGTATGTACAGTATGACTCCTGGCTCTTCATGTACTGTAAAAGTACGCCTGCTAATTCTGGCATCTTTGTTATGATACCGTAATATGAATACGTGCAAATTAATTACGGAATGTCATTCTTAAAGATGAAGCTGCCCTCCAAGCCATATGCCAACCTGCCAGTTTACTCTCTCGGCCCCACGATCCTGTCTAAGAAGGACGCTGGAGTCACAGACCAAGTGGAGAAGCCAATATCCAACCAGCGCAACAGCCTGAAACCCTCCACATCCAGGTTAGATTTTTTTTTCTCTTTTATAGATCAGAATAATATACTTTACTAAATTCATCTATCCAGTTCAAGAAGTTTCTTTCCCTTATTTCCCGTATTTTTTACATTTGAGCCCATTATGACCTGGAGGAATTGTCAATTTTAGGTTAATATTATTAAGATTGGCGACACGGTGATGTAGTGGTTAGAACTGTCGCCTTGCACCTCTAGGGTCCGGGTTCAATTCCCGCCTCTGTGACTGTGTGCATAGAGTTTGCATGTTCTCTTCGTTTTTGATGGGTTTTCTCCAGTACTCCGGTTTCCTCCAAAGACATGCAGATTAGATTAAGTGGCGTTCCCAAATTGCCCATAGTGTGTCAATGCATGCGTGAATCATACCACAATATTTGGGACAATGGTCACTACTGGCCTCAACGGTCTCTAGTTGGACCACAGAGATACCTACAGTAGATGGACGGATGGAGATGGAATGTTAAGACTAAGTGCCTCATTATATATTATATAAGACTAAGTGGCTCATTATATATTCTCACATAATAATGTGTTTATTCATTTATGATATAATTCAGGACCATTCGGTATAAATGGCCTATAGGGGCGAAAATCACATCATATTTGCTTTGAACAAGGGTCATGGAACTGAACTGATTTTTAAGTCATGTGACAAGCCACATGGGTTAATTTTTTTTTGGTCAAACTGGATTTTCATTCACATTGGTTCACGTTCATAATTCATAAAAGTGACTTTTATCTGGCTCTAACGTGAACATGCAGCTAGATATGAAAAGTGAGTACATATGAAGTACATATTTAATTTTATCCTAGACTTAATTCTGTCCTAGACTTTACCATTGATGTTTCGGTCACATTAACATGCACAGTATAAAGCAACATGTTATCATAATGTTCATAATAAAACTTGTTGTCACATGACCCCAAGTTATCTTTCCATGCATACACATCTCATGATAAGGAGCTCCTTAACATTATTGGTTATATTTGGTTATAACTTGTCTCACTTTGTCTCACAGATCGTCCAAGCATGGGGAGTGCACCACATCCAGAGATGTGGAACTGGACTTCCCAAAGGAGCTGACGGAGGACTGGAGCACCATGGAGGTGTGCGTGGGCTGCAAGACGTTTATCAACGACATCATCTCCAGCAGCAAGCGCACCCTATCCGTGGCTAGCACACGATCCCGGCAAAAGCGCAAAACCCAGTCCTTATACTTGTCTCCTTCCAGATCCCGCAATTTCCGTCCCACGGAACAGACCATCAAGGAAGCCTAGGTGGAAGCGGAAGCTCTGACTTGTTAACCGGCATCTCTGTAGCCTCGGTGCGGTCAATTATTCATCCTGTTTAGTCTTGAAGAATGTGTTCCATATACAGTATGTCAGTCCAAGATGGTTGACCAGGTATATCGTGTATGACGATGGTCAAAAAATATATCATTGTATCTGTAATTTCTCTGGAAGAATGAGAAGAATCCTGTCCTCTCCTATAACTCTAGGGATCATTTTCCTGCAAAGGTCTTAACAAAGTGTCGGCATTCCTAATGGTTTGGTCCGGCTATCCGGTTCATCCCGTCTGTTTAGTCTGATTTCAGCATGAAGAATGTCTTCCACTTCGAGTATGAAGACTAAACGGCGTGATGGCTGCTGCATCACCAAATCAAAAGGATGATCTCTACAGTAGTTCCTTCGTTTCTTTTTTTCCAGAGGTGGCTTAAAGAAGAATGTATCTCTGTCCTTCCTTACCAGCCCTGTCCCCCGTCTCAGGAAAAAAGGAAAATGTGACGTTAAACTATAGGAATGTAGTTTACCAAAGGCTTCATAGCCCCCTTTTTAAACCAGCATTTTTTCATACAGTATATTTCATATTCCAGATGTGCATGGAACACTGGGAGAAAAGGTACCGAATGTGACCTGAATGTATATTTTTATTAGAGACAGAACCATACAGTTGTATGTAAATAGTTTGCTGAAGGATCAGCCCCAGACCTGTAAATAATGTTTATTTCCCTGACTCAGGAATAAATGAAGTAGACAGATAGACAGATGGACAGACAGACAGACCGGGGACTCGGCAGTCTGCTCTCTTTCGCCCATTTACTGACCAAATGCTTTTCTCCTCATTTGGTGTTTGTTTAAACTGCTGCTTTGTTAGACAAACCATTTGATAATTGCAAAAAAAAAAAAAAACTTTCAAGATATACAGTATATTTTTTACCTTGGTTTAACTATGGTGTTTATGACTTTAGTAAAAAAAAAAAAAAAAAGTAAGCTCATTTCATTTCCCACCCTCAGCTTCTTAACATGTTCTAGGGATTTGGATGAAGAGCTTGCTTGTGCCAAAATAACTCGATCTCTACAATCTCAATGCTTTGTGTTATGTGTTTTGGACCTGCTGTACATACAGTAATAAATATCATACGGCGAAGCTGTGATCATGCAATAGGAGATATATTTACCGTAGCGACATGATCTGAGTAAGATATCATCGTGTATTCTCTACGTTAGTGTTTATACAGTATAGTTTTAAAATAATATAATTATTGTAATTATTATTTTATGGTCATGTAATTTTTTATTTTATTTTTGTTTTTACAGAATGCACTTTCACACGACAGCAACTGCTGAGTTTGTTTTTATGTATTCATGTATATTTTTTTTAAACCTGTTGCGAAGCTGTGCGGTCAGGTGTGAGCAGCTGGAACAGTAGGCCTTAAGGTATTTTCCGATCCCTTTCATCTATTAAAAATGCATGCGGAACAAAAACTGCACCAGTCGCGCATTCTTTTGGCTGAATGTAGTGCAGACGATCCAATCAGACTGTTGGTTCACTTACTGTATCGCCTCTCTGTAAAAGATGAACAATGTGCATGTAGAAGCTATGGTCCTTTTATT
Source organism: Clarias magur (assembly GCA_013621035.1). Taxonomy (NCBI): domain Eukaryota; kingdom Metazoa; phylum Chordata; class Actinopteri; order Siluriformes; family Clariidae; genus Clarias; species Clarias magur. Next base: position 2,809,014 of record QNUK01000007.1, on the reverse strand, counting down.
TAATTTAATTGTTATTATTTTATTATTTTTTTGTTGAGCAAATCAGTTTATAATAAACATATTTCATGCAGCAACATTTTTTTTTGAAGTGTACGTGGGTATACTACTGTCAGGAATTAAGAGCATAAAAATGCAGTCATTTAGTAGGACTAATTTAAAATAAAGTATGCGTAATGTTTTTTTGCTTGTTTGATGTTACTTTATGCTTAAAGTCGGACACAAATAATGTATTATACATACTTCAGAAAAAGAAATTGTATATAATACACACACACACTATATATAGTGCATATATATATATACGCGCACTTGGGGAAAAGAAAAAGAAAAAAAAATATACAGGTCCTTCTCAAAAAATTAGCATATTCTGATAAAGTTCATTATTTTCTGTAATGTGCTGATAAACATTAGACTTTCATATATTTTAGATTCATTACACACAACTGAAGTAGTTCAAGCCTTTTATTGTTTTTAATGTTGATGATTTTGGCATACAGCTCATGAAAACCCAAAATTCCTATCTCATAAAATTAGCATATCATGAAAAGGTTCTCTAAACGAGCTATTAACCTAATCATCTGAATCAACTAATTAATTCTAAACACCTGCAAAAGATTCCTGAGGCTTTTAAAAACTCCCAGCCTGGTTCATTACTCAAAACCGCAATCATGGGTAAGACTGCCGACCTGACTGCTGTCCAGAAGGCCATCATTGACACCCTCAAGCAAGAGGGTAAGACACAGAAAGAAATTTCTGAACGAATAGGCTGTTCCCAGAGTGCTGTATCAAGGCACCTCAGTGGGAAGTCTGTGGGAAGGAAAAAGTGTGGCAGAAAACGATGCACAACGAGAAGAGATGACCGGACCCTGAGGAAGATTGTGGGGAAGGACGGATACCAGACCTTGGGGGACCTGCGGAAGCAGTGGACTGAGTCTGGAGTAGAAACATCCAGAGCCACCGTGTACAGGCGTGTGCAGGAAATAGGCTACCGAGAAGCAGCACTGGACTGTTGCTCAGTGGTCCAAAGTACTTTTTTTGGATGAAAGCAAATTTTGCATGTCATTCGGAAATCAAGGTGCCAGAGTCTGGAGGAAGACTGGGGAGAGGGAAATGCCAAAATGCCTGAAGTCCAGTGTCAAGTACCCACAGTCAGTGATGGTCTGGAGTGCCATGTCAGCTGCTGGTGTTGGTCCACTGTGTTTTATCAAGGGCAGGGTCAATGCAGCTAGCTATCAGGAGATTTTGTAGCACTTCATGCTTCCATCTGCTGAATAGCTTTATGGAGATGAAGATTTAATTTTTCAGCATGACCTGGCACCTGCTCACAGTGCCAAAACCACTGGTAAATGGTTTACTGACCATGGTATTACTGTGCTCAATTGGCCTGCCAACTCTCCTGACCTGAACCCCATAGAGAATCTGTGGGATATTGTGAAGAGAAAGTTGAGAGACGCAAGACCCAACACTCTGGAAGAGCTTAAGGCCGCTATCGAAGCATCCTGGTCCGCCATAACACCTCAGCAGTGCCACAGGCTGATTGCCTCCATGCCACGCCGCATTGAAGCAGTCATTTCTGCAAAGGATTCCCGACCAAGTATTGAGTGCATAACTGATCATAATTATTTGAAGGTTGACTTAAAAACACTTTTCTTTTATTGGTTGGATGAAATATGCTAATTTTTTGAGATATGAATTTTGGGTTTTCATGAGCTGTATGCCAAAATCATCAATATTAAAACAATAAAAGGCTTGAACTACTTCAGTTGTGTGTAATGAATCTAAAATATATGAAAGTCTAATGTTTCAGTACATTACAGAAAATAATGAACTTTATCAGAATATGATAATTTATTGAGAAGGACCTGTATATAAAATGCACCATCAGACCAAAGAATTACTTGATGTACATACACACCCACTATACTGTATATACATATACATTCGCTGTATATACATGTCTTTATATATATACTTTTATTTACATATATTATAATTACATATTAGACATTTTACAGTGAACATTTAATCTCTCAAGTGCTCAAAGAGTCCACGTTCTTGATAATAATAATTTTTGTATCTAAAACATGATTATGAAGGTGAAGCAGATAATGAAGTAACTATAAGCCTACCTTTGGCCCACCCTGTGTATAGTGTATGTAGCTTTAAATTAGTTCCTTATCATCATTATACCTTATTATGCGTGACATCACTCATTCCTTCCCTGTTATTGGAGTCTCCAGTTGTGCTGTGCATTTTGGCTGTACTAAAGCGCCATCTAGTGTTGGATGGTTGCCTACTCATAAACTTAATATTTTAAGATCCTAAAGACAAGCAATGATTTCAATCATCAGCGGCGCAGAACACCCATCAGCTGTCACCTTGTATTTATATGTTCAGTGGGTTGACTGGCTGCTTTAGAAAACTCAGAAGGCTCCCATGGCTTGAACACCCCACATAAGGTCCTAAAAACAAGCAATGTTTCTGCATTTTAATCCTCAGTAGTGCAGAACACCCATCACTTAGTGTTTATGTACTAATCAGATTGATTTGTTGCTTTTGGAGCTATTATAATTTGAGTCTTTTTTTTTCTTCTTCTTTGACATATCAGACCAAAATATGAAACTGCACTTAGTAGACTAGGGTTAGAGCTAGAGGTACTGTATCCTGTCTTTCAAAGCTGCTTCCTTCTATTTCTAGAAGTCTGCATATTCTTAGTATCTTCATATATTTTAGGCATTGTCTTGCTGGGCCAGAGACAGATGGCTCATCTACAAACGAAGAGTCCCATGGGGCGTGACTCTAAAGGGTAGGAGATGGTGACAGAACAGATTTACAAACATCATTCATTGGTTGTTAGAAAGTGAAAAAAGGCAGTGGTTTTCATTCTGTTCTGGTTTCTGTTCTGAAAGTTTGCCAACCCTTGCTAAGGTGGTCAGTTGTTCAAGTCAGTGGATTTGCACAACAATTATTTCCACCAGCCCATCAGCACACAACATGTACAGGAATCCTACCCTTCAACGTCTTCCAGTTTTTAATATGTTTGCCTTATCTCCAGGAGAAGTTTGGTACAACCATATTTGGACAATAGGCTCCTATGTGCCCCAGGGCATTTGAGACACGTCTACTCTACTTGCATACACTTGTGTGAACTGAGTACTACCTACTGTGAGTTGTCTACCCAATTAATTGTCTGGAGCCTTGATCATCTGAGAATTCTAGCCACTCCATGTTAACGTATGGTAGATAAGATGCTTCGTCAGTCCGATTCAGTTAATTAGCCATGTGTGGTAAAGGCTTCTCCTGAGGATGCTAGGACAGGCAATGGTACTATAGATGCAATGGTAACCAGGCTAGGCTTACTGGAGCTTTGGGGGTTTTAGCAAGAGGGTTGTCAAGATTATGGCTGGATGCAAATGCAAATGTGTCCAAAAGGACCAAGAGGAGCCCAAACATTAGCTTTCTTGGAGACACATTTTTGGTCCACTTGGGAGTGGTGTCCCATTGGAGACCAAGGGTTTATCTTTGATTCTTTACAGATGGGGAAGCAGTATGTTCACACAAAGTGCACATGAGGCAAGTGACCTATTCTCTAAAGCACATTACCTAGATGGAATTGGTGGGGGTCCACCAAGTTCTTCTCACAGTGTCTTCAAAATAACCACATGTTTCCCCTCTCAGACCTCATTATGATGGTCATAACCATGATTTTCACATTTAATTGTGGTTTTATGAATCCTGGATAACTGCCATGTGCATCATTCAGAACTGGTGCAGCCTCAACAAGAGGATTTCAGGAACTGATGACACTGATGTTACAAAGGTTGATGTTGGTCTTTCAGCGGCTCTTGTTGAGGGGTCGCCACAGCGGACCATCCAACCTGCACAACAATTTGGCACAGGTTTACGCCGGATGCCCTTCCTGACACAACCCTCCCATTTTATTCGGGCCTGGGACCGGTTCTTCATCCAGTAGCTGAAGTTTATGCATTGGTGGGAACTGAACCTGGTCTTTCTGCATGCTGGACTGTATTACAAAGATGATCATTATAAATACTGTATCATGCATCCCTGTGTGACTTGCATGAATTAAGCATACATATGCATGAAAACAATGAGACAATTAGGTATTGAGGTCCTTGGCACAGCCTCTTGCAGTAATGTGGAAAAAAAAAACACTCTAGCTTGTGTTTGAGTTACAGTAGATATATTGGAGTTAATTAAAATCAAATAGGGTTAAATGTTGTGTTTTATCAACATTGCTATAAATCTTTGTTAATTACACCATTTGAGATGTTCCGTAGACCAAGAATAAGGTGAAGACCATAAAACTGAGCTAACATGGTTGTTGAAACAGTGTCAGAAAGAAACAGTGTCAGAAAGAACATTAATAGTAATGAAATACCATTTCATACAAAATACAATTATTTAAAATGGCATCAAATCAGTGTACACTATAATTGCACTTCAGGGTCCTCTTGTTACCAAAATATCTATTACCTAAATCTGTTCTCTATCATGCTGCACAGTTTAAGGTTTGCCTGCTCCAGCACAACTGACTCATAACGTCATTATTATTAAATGATTACAAAAATACTACAGTTTACTATGGCGGGCAATGGGGGCTCAGTGGCTGGTGTTTTGCCTGCCATACGGAAGGCCTAGGTTTGATTCCCACCAAGTGCCCAAAGCCCCGCCACTGGATACAGTGCCAGTCCCAAAAGCCTGAATAAAATGGGAGGGTTGCATCAGGAAGGGCATCCAGAGTAAAACCTGCGCCAAGCTGGCTGGATGGTCCACTGTGGCGGGGGCAGCCAAAAGACCAACAACAACAACTGCAGTTTACTATGGCATGTAGAAAATCACTATACTTAATACTACAGTTTATTACTAGAATAAATAGGACCGTTTACTACAGTATGTAATACATTACCATAGTAAATACTACAGTTTGCTAATTCTTATTCTTATTATTGAATTACAAAAAGAAATACTACAGTATACTATGGCATGTGAAAAATTACTATAGCAAATACTATGTGGTGTGCAAAAATTACTAGAATAAATACTATAGTTCCCTATGTTATGAAATCAATTTCTATAGTAAATACTATAATATGCAAAAGCATGTATTAAGTATTAGAATAAAGACTACAGTTTACTACAGAGTGTAATAAATTACTATAGTAAATACTACAGTTTCCTTATTCTTATTCTTCAATTACAAAAAAAAAAATACTACAGTATAATATGGCATGTAGAAAATTACTATAGCAAATACTATGTGGTGTGCAGAAATTACTAGAATAAAAACTACAGTTTACTACAGTGTGTAATAAATTACTATAGTAAATACTACAGTTTACTATGGCGTTCAGTAATTACTAGAATAAATACTTCCTATTGTGTGTAGCCAATTTCTGCAGTAAATACTGTACTACAGTTTGCAACAGCACATATTAAGTACTAGAATAAAAACTACAGTTTACTACATTGTGTAATAAATTGTATAGTAAATACTGCAGTTTACTATAGTATTTACTATAGTAAACTATAGTATTTGTCCTATAGGTATTCATGTCTGATTCAATTTCAGTGCCTGAAACCATGAGTCAACCAACACACTAAATGTGAAAAAAACGTATATGTATAAAAAGTATATGTTACTGACATTAACACTTTGATACGTTAGAATTTCATAACAGTAATTACTAACGTCTGGACGTATTTATATCGCAGCTCTAATTTTCTTAAAGCAAATCCATTAAAGCGATCATGTACTGTAAGTCCACCTTTTTCACCATTTCCATTTCAGCTAGTACATTATTTCTCTTGTTAGCAGGCCAAAAGGTTTGAATGTAACCTAAGGAGTAATTTGAAGCATCCCGCACTGTGTCATTTCACCTGAGTATTAAGAATAACCATTTGTCCATTAGGTGACTCCTGCTGATTCCTCTTAGGCTTAACAAGCCTCGGGAAATTATCTGCTCTGAGGTGAAATAAGCAGATGTATAAAAATCAGTTATACTGTACCATTTATCTCAGGAAAGTTGAACAAGGCCAATAAAATAGTGAGAATGTATCCGTAATAAGGGGAGCACGTATACCAGAGGAGCGCTAATAAGAAAAAGTTGGAGCATCTTTAAGCCCTGGTTGAACACAATGTAAAATCTGGTTTGAGATCTGAACCTTCACTGCCTGAAATAGGTACTTAGCTGTACCTTTTACAGCTGCCTAGGTAGTATCATCAAACATTTACGTTTTGTAGCTTTAGAATGTGCTGTATCTTTTAACTTAAGGGTGTACAGTATATAATGAAGCTTTACTTTAAAAGTGAATTATGGTCCAAAATGTTTTAAAAGGTGCACTATATCTATATTTTCAGCATATAAAGAGTATAAAACACAAATAAGTACATTTTAGTTCCTTTTCACCGAGTTCATTAGGTGTGTCCATGTCATGAGTAACCACCATCACTGTATTAACATTACTATAATAAAGTATAATAAAATGACAGTAATAAATGCTAATAAATGCAGTTTACTACGGTGTGTAGAAAATTATTAGAATAAATGCTACACTTTACTATTGTGTAGTAGGCACTACAGTTTACTACGGCATGTAGATAATTATTATAGAAAAACTGCAGTTTACTTCAGCATGTCGTAATTACTGGAATAAATACTACAGTTTGCTATGGTGAGTAGTAAATTACGATAGTAATTACGAAATTATGATAATAAATACTACAGTTTACATGTAGTAATAACTAGAATAAATATCACAGTTCACTATAGCCTCTAGTAAATTATGATAGTAAATTATGGTAGTAATTACTAGAATTAATACTATAGTTTTCCATGGCAGGTACTGTAGTAAATTACTATAGTAAATAGTACGGTTAAGTTTGCTATGTAGTAATTACTAGAATAAATGCTGCAGTTTAATATGGCATGTAGAAAATTACTATAGTAAATACTACAGTTTACTTTGGTATGTAGTAATTAATAGAATAAATACTACAGTAGGAATTATTAGAATAAATACTACAGTTTACTATGGTTAGTAGTAAATTACGATAGTAAATACTACAGTTTGCTATGGTGTGTAGTTAAATTATGAAGTTAAATATTACAGTTTACATGTAGTAATAACTAGAATAAATATGACTGTTTACCACAGCGTGTAGTAAATTATGATAGTAAATTATGGCAGTAATTACTAAAATTAATACTACAGTTTTCCATGGCGGGTAGTAAATTACTATAGTAAATAGTATGGTTAGATTTGGTGTGTAGTAGTTACTAGAATAAATACTACAGTTTAATATGGCATGTAGAAAATTACTATAGTAAATACTCCAGTTTACTTCCATGTGTAGTAATTACTAGAACTAATACTACAGTTTAATATGGCAGGTGGAAAATTACTATAGTAAATACTACAGTTTACTTCGGTGTGTAGTAATTACTATAGTGAATACTACAGATTAATATGGCAGGCATAAAATTACTATGGTAAATACTACAGTTTACTTCAGTGTGTAGTAATTACTAGAATAAATACTACAGTTTAATATGGCAGGTAGAAAGTTCCTATAGTAAATACTACAGCTTACTTCTGTGTGTAGTAATTACTAGAATTAATACTACAGTTTAATATGGCAGGTAGAAAGTTCCTATAGTAAATACTACAGCTTACTTCTGTGTGTAGTAATTACTAGAATTAATACTACAGTTTAATATGGCAGGTAGAAAGTTCCTATAGTAAATACTACAGCTTACTTCTGTGTGTAGTAATTACTAGAATTAATACTACAGTTTAATATGGCAGGTAGAAAGTTCCTATAGTAAATACTACAGCTTACTTCTGTGTGTAGTAATTACTAGAATTAATAGTACAGATTAATATGGCAGGTATAAAATTACTATAGTATATGTAAAAGGTCACTACAGTGTGTAGTAAAATTCCTATAGTGAACACTACTGTTTAATTTGTCATGTAGTAAATACTAGAATAAATACTACAGTTTACTACGGTGTGTAGAAATTACTAGAATAAATACTAAAGTTCCCAATGGTGCATGGTCTATGGTGTATTTCTATAGTAAATAATACAGTTAACTACAGTATGCAGTAAATTACTGTAATAAAAGGTACAGTTTACTATAGTGTACTATAACATTTGTCCTGTGGGTATTAATATCTGATTCCATTTCAGTGGCTGGGACTGTGAGGACAGCATATGTAAGACAGCATATGTTACTGACATTAACACTTGTTAAAATTTCATTACAGTAAATACTAATGTCTGCACATATTTATATCATTCACAGCTCCGATTAAAAAAAAAAAAAGTTAAAATGATCATGTATGTCAGGAGTGATCGTTATGGCAGTGTAAGCAGACACAACAGTTGTGTTTCGTAGATCTGAATCTGCAACAAATTTGCAATGCAAAACATTTAACATAAGAGTTTGCATGACCACAATAGGCCTACAAGCACTATCTCAGTGTATAAGAAACGTATCATAATGCCTGAGGTTCTGCTGTGTAGTTTTTCTATTTTGTCTCATTTGTGTGTTTAATTCACAATTTGTCCAGAATTCCATAGAGACAGAGAAAAGATAGTTATGTTAAACCAGTATAACACTATACATTATGAAACGTAATACATAACTGTATACCTAATTGCCACACTATAGATGTGTGTGCTCACAGCTTCCCATGCGGTAAACATTTCTCATCATAAGCAGCACTAAAAAAGAATTCAAGTCATATCAATAAATCTTTTCACAGAACTACGGTCTAGTGCTTTTTGTGACCTTTTTTTGCAGCAACGTTGAATTTAAAAGATAAGGCCTTCTTTGCAAGTGAACAAAGAGTCAACCGAAGCAAGTGCAGCACATCAGCAGTTCTCTTTGTCGAACAGAGGGCGAGATAACAAATAGTAGTCGTTGAGCTGCTTGTGGTTTTCGCATTACCTCTGAAGGAATGTGTCTTCATAAAGTGACTTTAAATGTGCTACTCTTACAGTATATTACAGTATACTGAGAAAATTGTGTTTTCCACATGGAAACATCCTGTGTTTTGGGATTCAAGGATATTTATCTTGAGTATAATACTGATTATAAGTGAAGTTTGCACAGACAGCTGCTGTTGTGATCCTGAGAAGCTCCCACAGCTCCACTAAACGTCCACTTATCTGATTAGAGATTCTTTGGCGGAAGATGCTGCAAACCATCAAAGCCACAAGTGAGTCATTCTGCAAAGCATATAAAACATATGCTTTTTCAGTTGGTCTAGAGTCTCAGTTGTGGTCCTGTCAGTTAAATCAGATGTACAACTATTGGCCACTTTCCTCAGTCATGGAGGATTTGGACGGTTAGAGACGCAGATCAATGCCAGAGACCCATGGTCAAACAGTTTGTACGGTAAAGACCCTTTAGACGTCCAGACGTCGGTTTTAGGGTCATAACAGTCAAAGCAGTCGGAGTCCTCGATGACGTCGTGGTTATTAAGGAAGCGGCCTCCTGTCACGTAGAGCTTGTTGTTGATCACTGTAGCGGCATGATGCATCCTCCTTTCCCTCATGTTCTCACATTTAACAAATTTATTGGCTTTGGTGTCGTAAGCAATCATCCTTCTTGTGTACCCTTAATCGGACAAAAAAGAAATCTGTCAAACCCTTAAGTAAACAACTTGTGCTATACAAGTTTGTATTGCTCTCACCTCCAATGATATAAATCTTGTCTTCTATGAGAGCAGCTGGTGCACAGACGTTCTTTACTGTCCTGGTCTCCATTCTTAACCACTGGTTGCGTGAAATGTGATAAACCTTAAGAAGATAAACAATATTTGACTTGTTAAAAGGAATCAGGACCCATGATTTAAGGTATATACTATACAGTAAGTAAACCCTACCCAATTACCTGTATCAGTCTCACTGGATTCTGCATGGAGTCCTCCCCTCCAAACACATAGATTCTCTGGTCATTGGCAGCCACTGCAGGATGGAGTACTGCTGTAGGCATTGGGGCCATAGGTTCCCACACGTTGAACATGCTGTTGTAGCGCTCCACTCTGTTTGAGACCTGTTTATCAGCCCCTATACCTCCAAGAACGAAGATGAAGTGCAGGTAAGACACGCTCTGATGGGCATAACGCGGTTCAAGCATGGGTTCGGCCGTCCTCCACTGGTTGGTCTTAAGTGACAGGGTATAGACCGTGGCGCTAACTGTGCTGTCTCCTGATGCCATGCTGAGGCTTAGACCTCCGACAACATATAGAATACTATGTATGCATACATACGCAGCCTTGTACAAACGCAAGGGCAACTTGGCCAGCCACTGCCAGCGCTGGGTACGTTCATCATAGAGCAGCGCCTCCCGAGATGTCTGCTCATTGTTCTTGCGACCGCCTACAACAACTAAAGTCTCTTGGCAGGTGTAACGACGTGGCGTAGTCCAGAGAGGTTTTAGCTCACGAGTGCATTTGGTGCTAACGGAAAACATCAGCCGCCGCATTGACTCAATGATCTCTGTGCAAAGGGTGGAGGACTGGACGAGTGGATCATTGGCTATGAACTGGAAAAGGTATGTAGGATGGATGTACCTCAAGCGCACCTTCGTGAAGAGATCATGGATGGCACCACGCCGAGAAAAAGGATCGTGATGGATCCAGGCCAAGAGTGTTTCAAACACCTGCTCTTCCTCAGCACAAAGCCTGTCGTCCTCCAGGTAGCACATTAACTCAGGCAGTGAGAGCTCACAAAAGTCCTCAGAGGCAGCCACGTCCGAGAAACAGCGCACAGCCAACTCCTTCGCTCGCTCTCTTAAACTGTCACAGTGCAGGATTTCTGAAAGTCGGATCATGCTCAAGCAATTGTCCGGGTTCAACTGCTCCTGCAAGAAGGCCGAGCAGGCCTCAAAAAGCCTCGTGTACTGCAGCATGGATGCAGCTTGCATTAGAGGTAGCACTATTTCCATGCTTATAGTAATGCTTCCGGTGTAAATATAGTCCACGATACCGCTCAAGATCTCCGAGCTGATCCCTTTTAGATCCACTCTAGTCTGGCCGCTCTCACGGAAGTTGCTGCAGAACATGGCACGGAAGTAAGGGCTGCTGGATACTAGAACGTTCCTGTGGCATGGGATCTCCAGATCTTCAGTGCAAAGGAGCATGTCGGTGAAGATCCGCTCATGCCTGAGGCAGTTGAGATGGCACAGCATTTGGGATGGGAGTTCCTGATCTTTAAATGGAAGATGCTCAAGAGATGAATAGGCCATCCTAAATAAGTAAGAGAAATGACGGTGAATGTCATTGATAGATACTTTTACTGTATGTGAAGTAACTCACACTTAAGGCTTGCTCATGCATCTAAAAGTAGTGTTTTGACAGCGTTGGACAAATATGTTCTAACCTCATATCTTTCTGTTTCTTAGCCCGTTACACCCTGATATAGCACTCAGACTTTGTATCATGGAACTTATGAACCAGATATAGTTTTTTCTTTGCCGGGTTACATTCCTTGTTGGGTATTATTTCCTCCTTTAAACCATCAGCATTCATGTAATGCTTGCAGGCCACTGTTTCCTAATAATCCAAACTGATTTTAACAAGGCGGATATGTCACATTCCAGCTGTGTCCAAGCCCTCGCAGGGTTTGCCCTTGACAGTCTCGCTGTTTGTACGAGGGCATTTACTGAAGCTATTATTGGCATTGAGTGTGCATTTGCCCCAGAGACAGCTACCGATTTTAAACCCCGCCATATCATACACAGGCCATGCTGGCTGTTATTTTAAGAGGTTAATCATTATTGGGTATTATTAACAGCTATTACCAAGAGTGTGACAACAGAGAATGACCAATGGCATTCCCCAGCGTTGTCATATAAAAAAGAATCAAGTGACAATTACTACAAAAAAAAACACAATGCGTTCTTAAAAGAGTAAAAAAAAAAGTTGTAAAACATATTAATTGTAATGCGGCAATCCACTTTTTCAAATAACTTTGTGGAAAGAATTGAATTAACACGTGCAGTGTTTTATCAACAACTAGAACGTGTAAATGAGACTGTGAGTATTAAATTAACACTGGGGACTTAGCACTTCATCAGCAGACCTCTCAGATCTCATCAGTGAATGAAGGTGGGGTTTAATCATTTTATGTAACATTAAATATAGTAGAATGTAAGCAATTAAAGCAATGCGTATAACAGATGGATAAAAACTGGGGATGTTCATTAAGGCAGTAAATCTCATTCTAAACCATTAAACCATTAAAATCTTTATAAATAAATGTTAGAAATAAAAGTCACCTTGAGATAAATGTAATATAATTAAGACCTTATCATAAATGAACATAAATAAATGGTACAATAAAAATATAATAAAATTATTGTTAGAAACCAATAATGATGCACTGTCTAATAGACCCATGTGCACTGTGTGCTCGCTTACCTTCCAAATACCTGGTCACAATCAACTACGGTTCAGCAAACATTCAAATCCCTAAATCAGTTCTCGTGTAAAGATAATGGCAGGCAGACACGAACATAGAATAAGCTTCATTGAGCGCGCAGGTTAAGAGCTTGCCATGAGGTTGCTGCGTACGTTCCAGGTTCCCAGAATAGTTCTAAAGACTACACTTGCCCGTGCCTTTGATCCTCTCCTTGCTTGTTCCCACACTGGTTAGCCATAGACCATGTGCTTTGTATGTTTACTATTACAGGGTCCAAGGGCTTAGCTCAGACTTGGGACGGTTAACAAGGTTCAGGGGTTTGTTAACGCCCCTCACTGTTCTTGTGTAACCCAGGAAGCTGGTAAATATAGAGATGTGCTGATGGCTGGGCTGAGTAGGGGGAACAGCTGAGTATATGGGAATGGTTACTTTTGGTTTGCCCCAGACTGGGGAGGTGAAGAGGACCATTCACCTACTACTCATTACTCTAGGGGCCGGAATAAACAGTCATGTTTGCCATAATGTGAGTTTTGCATTAATGCCAAAGACATTATATTAATGTGTAACTTTGATTTGAACAAAGAACATAAGGGTCTACCAAGGCTTATCTCTTCTGCACGGTTTATGTTGAAGCTCCTTACCCATCCTGTGATCCAACACTTTACTCAATAAATGAGTTTTAGGCAGATGCAAAAAGTGATATAATGTATGTGTGATTTAGCCCTTGTATATTAAAAATGCATGTATGTATATTTTCCCATCTCGGGTACCAATATTTTATTTTGTAGCCATTTTATTTCAATCTGCTGTATAAACTGGGTACTAAGGGTGTACCTTCAAACTGACCTCATCATTTAATAGCATAATATCACTGAATATGAAAGAAGGTGGTGACACGGTGGCATAGTGATTAGCGCTGTGCACCTCCAGGATCAATAGTTCGATTTCCACCTTAGGTTTTTGTGCAAGGAGTTGCATGCTTGGTGGGCTTCCTCCCACAGTCCAAAGACATGCAGATTAGGGTAACTGGCATTCCCAAACTCCCTGCAGTGTGTGTATGTTGACAGGAGGTCCTGCACAGTTGTAAAATGGGAATAAATACAATGGCAATGATCACTGGCCTCCATGGTTCCTAGTTGGACTACAGAGGTTTCTGGAAGGATGGATGAATGGATGGATAGATGGATGGAAATTGCCTGTAATATATAAATGAGTGAATGTACTTTAATTGGCAACCCATCCAGGGTGTACCTGGCCTTGTGCCTGAAGTCTCCTGGTATAGGCACCATGCTTCCCGTGGCAATGTACAGGATATGCAGTACTGTATAGAAAATAAATTTAATTGAATAGATTTAAATCTATTAAAAAATAAAATTAAATAGATTTTCCCACTATTGTGATCTCATTTAAGCAGACATTCCTCTCCCCCTGACTTGTTCTTCTCTAGGTTGTGGCTCAGCAGTTGGTACATTTACAGTACATAGACACTCAATATGTTTACAGGACCTGTATTTGTCTTTCTAAATTTAGACTTTCAAAATAATTGCAAAACTGTCATTCTGGCTGAAATTGTACTAAATAAAATTCTCAAAGTTGGACTAGCACACACAGATAATGCGGTTGATGAGTCGAGCCACTCCGGCACATACTGTATAACTAAGCGGACGCAGACATCTGCCTATGCTCCACAGTTCTTGCCCTGGGCTTTGTCTTGGAAGTCAAACAAAATGTGCAACAGTTGGAGAATTCACTAACAATCAATTCAATTTTATTTATATAGCACTTTTAACAATGGTCATTGTCTTAAAGCAGCTTCACAAAATGAACCCGATCCAATAGAAGAGCTACTGTAGCTCAAATTGAGGAAAAGGCTAATGCTAGGTGTGATAGCAAGGTGTCAGAATACACAGTGAATCACTATTTGGTGGCAACTTACTCAATATTAGGCAGGTGGTCAAAATGTTATGGCTGGTCTGTGTACTGTATAATACAGGTGAATATGTTCAGGCAACAGAGTTGAGTGGGCTATTAAAAAGGTACGTTTTCATAATCTACAATATAGATTGTCATGATAGATGAATCATGGAAAAGGGTGTTTTACTTTACAAAGTAAAGGACATACTATACAGTGAATGTTTAAAATGACTTAATCTTTATTTTACATACTTACTTGTAACTTCAACACCACTGAGACACAAATGACACCTCATTCGTGGAATCAACCTCCGCACTCTGAGATTCTGCGATATCACTTAAGTAAGTGTTATCTGATTGAAGCAGCTGGGACTTTGGCTTGTTACTTCTATCATCAGTTACACCAAGGGAGATGATATGTTAATGTCATGTTGATTTTGCTGTAGAGGGATAGCCGAACATATATATGCACATAGACAGATTGAATATCATTATGCTAGAAGTGCGTGTAAGATAATCATCTGCAGGAATGCACTACCCCTAACATCCGCACAAGTAAGCCTGCTCTGGCCAGGAAATTCACCCTGAATGACTTACATATTGTAAGCCTTGTAATTCCTGACCCCAGTGAACTTGGAATTCCGACTCTGTAACTTGGGATAGCATTTTCCCTCAGCTGTGAGTTCATCCAAGTTGACCATCCAGTGATGACAAGTCAACATGGCTGCACATAGCATGGGTAAATAAATTATTTAGAATATAAAAGTCTCCATGTTTTTCATATTTTGTTCTTCATAAATTCCTAATGAATAGGGATGGGAATCATCAGTCACCATCAATACAATATTATCACGATACCGATTTTATTAATATTGCAATTCCATAGGTTTGACGACTTAGTAAATTTTTACATTTTTTTAAAATTTTGTTATAATTTTAAAAATGTGAGCCCTTAAAAACTCAAAGATTTTCTAAATTACCTAATTAAATGTAGCCTGTTCCATAAACTAATTCTCACTTAAAAACTAAGTGCAGCATTTAAACAATACAAACTAACTTCAAATACAAGAGTTTAAATTTGTACTTCAGATTAAATTATACAAAAAGCTACATTTTTATTGAGTCATCTGCAATAATGTACTCGTGCAGCATGGGTTGCCAATGTGGGAATAGTTTAGAGTGTACCACCTGTACACCTGATTAAACAGAAACTGTGATGTTTTACCACCTCAAATGCCTCAAAAATCTTGAGCATGTGTTACGTGGTTGCAAGCACACAGACACACGCAGCTTGGCTTCTAGAGAGTTTTACACGAATTTACTCACAGAATTTGGAGAAGAAGGTCTTAAATTTTTGATAATGCATCCCATAAACATGCTTTTCAATCAGAACTCATGCATTCAGCAAAGAATCCGTGAAGTCCAACGTGATCGATCAACGTCCATCTCTATTATAGATAGAAACGTAATAAATCATTTAAAAAATAGATTTTGGCGATACATGAATCGGCGATTCATAAACAAATCTATTTTCCCCCTTCTCTACAATCCAGAGAAGCCTGACAAACGTCTCCCAAATCTTCAAACTACTCACTCATGTTATACAGCTGCATTACAACTCCGAGTCAAATTTTGTGTTCAGTTTCTAAGTTGGATTTCTCATCAATGTGACATTAATTGAAAATAGTGTTTTTTTTTTTTTAAGGACCTATAGGAAAACCAGACCATTGTTCCTTATTATAGAAATTCTTTTCTTCTATTATCACACAAAGGTGTTCTTATGAAATCGTTCAGCTTTTATGTCATACATTGGGCATGTCACAGGTGATTATTAGCTTTAATGTCACACAAGTCACAGTCGATTATGAGATCTTATGACATGCTGTCATAAATGAGATATGACACGTTACTGACACGTTTCTAAGAAAACCAGCATTAACCTTTTCATTAATTAGAGTTACTGCAGCACTTATATTGGATCAGACTACACAGGCCAGCCATTGCTCCCGTGACTCTTTTGCCAGGTCGCCAGTTTTGGTACTGTATGTCCCTGACCAGTGCAGACCAGGAACATCCCATAAGAGCTGCAGTTTTTAAGTTGCTCTGAGCTTCTAGCCACCAAAATTTGCCCTTGTCAAGGTCACTCAAATTCTAATTCTAGCTTTCCCATTTTTTCTGCTTCTAACACATCAACTTCAGGGACAAACGTTCACTTGCTGCCTAATATATATCCCTCCCACTTCCAGCCACAATTTGCATGAGATATTTTCTCTGTAGCTACTGTGAGAAGGGCTGAAGTGTCACGTATAGATGACTTTGTCAGAGCAAATCCAAAAATGAAGCTACAGTGAGACGTTCCCAGGCTGCAGGGGTCAGGATATACCAAAAGTGATCCAAAGAAGAAAACCGACTGTTGGGACATGGGTGAGGTGAAGTGAAGTCCGAACTGATAAAAGCACTACTGTATATCAAATTGAAGAAAAGGTAACCCCTAAAAAAAAGGGGGGGGGGGGGGGGAGGGATTACCTACTCAATATTAAGCAGGTGGTCATAATGTTATGGCTGATAAGTGTATGGTAAGAACATACCTTTATTTTATTTAAAAAAAACACCCATAAACTTATATTATACATGATGTTCTTTCTTATCTTATTATACATTTGTCTTGTTAACTAATAAGGAGAAAAACGAGCGATTCTAGGGCTCGAGCCTAAATGACGCTTCACTTCCTGTGCACGCGCACTACCTCGCGTGTAAGAGAATGGCTAAGGCGCCCTAGCTAGCGCACGAGATCCGTAAAAAGAAACCGTCTTGCGGTGCGGTGTATATTGTTCCCAAGCACTGTGTCACGCGCGCGCTGAGCGGAAGTGACGACGGTAGGTGGACGCGTGACGTAAGGGGGTGGGGGGTTGCTTAGAAATACGACAAGGAAGTGGACGTTAATGGACGTTGGTTTGAATAATAAAGGCATTAGTGTTAATAGTAATATATTTGTCGTTGTATTTGTTTTGACGGTTGGGTGTTGAGTGTCGGGAGGGTACACGAGAGTACCCGGAAAACCCGCAGCTGGACATTTTATCTGCAGAGCAGCGATGAACACGGACGTGGAATTTCACATCAGGCAAAATTATCCGTGGAACAAGCTGCCAGCCAATGTCAAGCAGGTAAACATCTAGAACATTAATAACATAAATAATAATAATAAAATAAACATAAATGCAATGACTTTGAATAAATCAGCTTTCATCATGACACTGAGAATTAATGACACTGTCATCATCATCATCATCATCATCATCATCATCATCAGTGTGCTTCTCCCTCCTTGTCATTCATCTGTGCGGACCGCGATGACAGCCCTGCAGCGTGCTCGCATCCTCGTCCCAGGAGTGTGTCCAAGGTCCGAGTCAGGTTCTAGGGTTTAGATCTGAGTCAGATCTTCAGCAGATGTTTAATTGAGTTTAGATTAGAGATCATTTCATTCATTCCTCTTTAGTCAACTCGTCATCCTGTGTCAGGACTAGTTGGAACAGGAGGAAACTGGAGAAGCCCGAGGACACTGGTATGGACGTGGCGGGAAAACAGCGAGAGATTAGGATCAGCCCACTTTATCTAGTTTGAAATCAACCTTAGCTGAGTTTTATATGTATAGTCGGTGTGCACTTTAATATCCAAATGTTTAAATCAAAAGTTTAATCAGTTATTGCAGAGAACATTTCATTCATTCATTCATTCATTCATTCATTTATTCATTCAGTCCTGGAACACGGTATCAGTTCACAAGTTTACCTATATGCATGTTTCTATGAAGCGAGAGGAAAGCATGGCAAGAATGTGGGACATTCTACACACGCTCACAGGAAGTTGAGCGTGGGATTAGCAACTCCATCCAGTTTGACAAGTTACAGCCTGGAAATCAGCCTTAGCTGAGTTTTATATAGTCTTGGTGCACTTTAATATCCAAACATCAAAGATCAATCCTGCCTCTCAATATTTGATTAAACTTTTGATCTGCGTACATGGTGCTTGCATGTTCTCCCCGTGCTTGGTGGGTTTTCTCCGGTTTCCTTCTACAGTACGAAGACCCCCATATTAGTTAAGTATGTGTTCTCAATTCTGTGATGGATTGGCATCCCGTCCAGGGTGTACCGCTCCTCGTGACCTAAGTCTCTTGGGATAGGGATAGTACACAGGATAAGGATATACAGAATGAATGAAAGAATGAATGGATAATCAGTGCATCACCTGTCCCACATTATTTTTGGGCAGGGTTATGATGCAGAGTATTGAGCAAAAGTCTTTGGCACAAGCAAATAAATGATGTACAGCATGGATACCTTCAAAAAATGTTAAAACTAAACAAACAAAAACGCTACAAAACCCAGTAAACAGTAATTAATGAATTGAAGTGAACTATTAAGTTTTAAGAGCATCCTGCAGAACCAGCCACAGCTCTTTCGAGGTATTTGGCTCCAGCTTGTCTGCTTTGCATGCAAAACCCGGGAACTTGCATTCTTTTTGCCTAAAAAGTGGTCACTTACTGTATATAATAATTTAGTGACTTAAACATTATATTTAGTTTAGTTTATTTGGTTTAGTAATATAAACTGCTTTCCTTTCTGGCATACAAATATTTTCCTGCAATTAAAATGTTTGTGTTGTTTAGGAACATGGATGTTTGAAAATCAATAAATGTTTTTGTACCAAGTCTATAAAACAAATCCATAGGAAAATTTGTATTAAAAACAAGTTCTTAACGCAGTACTGTATAACAATCCTTGGTGTAAGGTTGTAGTACAACTCGAATAGGATGCTAGTCAAACCTCACTATGCACTCTCACACACACACATATGCGGTCACACCTAGTAGCAATTCAGAGTCTCCAATTCGCCATAATTTTGGGAGACTGGAGAAAACCAGCTATACTGGAATGATGCACGCACGCACACACAGTCGCACCTAGTACCGTTTTAGAGTCACGAACCCAGCATGGTTTTAGGAGAAACAAGAAAAACCAAGTCAATCTTATGATCTGACCAATTCTCATCCATTTTTCCTTTCTATTTGTAGAGTCTTGGAAACTCACAGAGGGAGTATGACAAGCAGGTCTTGCTGTACAGCATACGAAACCAGCTGCGGTTCCGCAACAACCTGGGTAAGACCGCAATGTTCTAGCGCGCTGCGTATACCGAGTACGCGTGATGACCATGAATGCTGTTTATCTGCATGAAAGGTAACGTACATCTTTTTTAATTGTCACCGACTGACAGTCAGGCACGTGAAGAAGGATGAGCGGAACTATTACGAGGAGCTGCTGAAGTACAGCCGGGAACACTTGATGCTGTACCCGTACCATCTGTCCGACATCATGGTCAAAGGGTTGCGGGTCACGCCCTTCTCCTACTACATCAGCATCATGGAGGTGCGCTGTGCTTTAATCCCTTCTGTTGTTTCTGTAGACGAAAGAGAAGACGAAAGAGAAAATTCACAGCGAACGCTACAAATAATAGAAATGTAATTCAAATACGTTTTGTTATTTAGCAGAGAAAAAGGTTATGAATATGGTGCAAGTGTTTTGGAATGAAAGAACTTATTGTTGATTATTACATTTCAAAATTATTATAGTTGACAAGTGGTTCAAGCAGGTAAGGTTCTGGGTTACTGACCAGAAGGTCATGGGTTCAAGCCCCAGCACCTCCTATCTGCCACTGTTGCTTCCTTGAGCCAGGCCCTTAACCCTATCTGCTCCTGGTGTGCTGCATCCTGGCTGATCCTGAATTTATCTGAAAAAAAAATTACTTGCTCTTAAGGTACAGTTAATTGAATCGTAATCTCTTATCTTAGTGGTCAGTACTGTGGCCTCGCACATCCAGGACGCCAAGTAGTCAAGGAGGCTTTTTATCCTCATTTCAACCATATACCGTTCAGTACACAGTGAAACCAAAACGGCTTTCCTCCAGGGCCGAGGTGCTACATATTTGCACCATAAATTAACAACGTAAATTAATCAGAACTAAGACGCCTAAATAGCTGACTAGCTGAGACAAAACAGATTAACGCAGTAAATTTACAAAAAACAAAGTAACTTAGAAAAAAGACAAAACAAGACAAGAGCGAAAGCACAACAAACAACAATGCCGAGGTATGAGTCGAGGTAGTGGAATGAGAACAGTAAACATTTCTTGTAATTATCAGCGAAGATATAAAAAAAAAAAAACAAAAGTCCTTGTACAATTAATGTGCAAAAAAGCAATTTCAGGATGGTGTCTGAGATTTCTGGATGATTATTGAGCAGTGTATTTGCACTTGTGTTTATCAGTTAAATCCCATTTGTTTCGAGGTGATTTGAGTTTCTGACGTGTGTCTGTATTTGAGTGTGTGTGTGTGTGTATATATCAGTCCAGTCCCTTTTTATTTAGGATACAGACAGCTTGTGAAAAGAAGCTGTCGCACGGTTCGATTCCCGCCTTGAGACTCTGTGTTTATGGAGTTTGCATGTTTTCCTTCCACAGTCCAAAGACACGCAGATTTGTCTAATCGGTGTTCCCGCCTCCCGCCCAGAGTCCCCTGAGATTCAGGCTTCAGGCTTCCTGTACAGGATAAATGATCTAGAGAATGAGTGCGAGGACGAACTAGTGTCAAGGATATGATGATCAGCTTCAGCATGGTCACCTTCACCTACTGTACACAGCACACCGTGTCAGATTTGACTTGTATACATAAATATTTTGTTTTACGTAAGAAATGATTTGGCATCTCTTAAACCGTTTCCCTGAATAAAACCATGCCATTTCGTGCTGCATAGAAGCCTGAGATTGGTCACGGTTCCTTTTTCGCATTTAAACCAGGATGAGAAAGTAGTGGAAAAGGCTACAGTGACAAAGCAAAGTGACTCATGCTTTATAGATTTAATTGTAATTGGTATTATTGTTCCATTATGCTCAGCAAAATCGTTGGTCACATCACAGATCATGGCAGCAGTATTCAGCATCTGATTGCTCTCTATTCACCGTATGATTTGATATAAATCACAAGGCAGCCGTTAAGCTAAATACTTTGTGCAAGTTATACTGCGCCCACCCGTTCCTGTCTAGCCAGATGGCGATAATTAGCGCAGTTCAGTGTACAGTTCTGCTTTTAGTGCAGGATTGATCCGAATAATCGGTCTTAGCATTGACTTCATAATTTCTAATGGTGTGCGTGATCGGTGCAACTCATTCCTATTAAATCGATTTTTTTTATTTGTAGAACACTTTAAACATTATATGTTGACACAACGACGCAAAGAAGTCCAGAATTTCCCTCGGAGCAAGTGAAATATTTATATAATTTCTGTGTAACTAATCTGTAGAAGATCACTCACTAGGTGTAGTTATATGGAACCTGATATTGATGACTCAATTGAAATGAAAATGCATCACGTCAGCACCTCATTGGGAACAGTCTGACCCGATCCGGCCTGATCGGGGGAAAAAAAATGAACGAGAGTGTAAGCTTTTGTCAGTCTGTTCAACAGGTTAGTATCAGCAGTGTACCCACTTAATCTGATCGTGGGAATATTATATATTATTTCTACACACACAGGGGTAATATTCGGTGACGTAATTACTTTTAAAGGAAGCTTTGGTTTCACCCTCTGAAAGAACTTTCCTTTTATCCCCCGGCTAAGGAAGAAGCTTCACGTTTCACATGTAGTAAAGCATCTAACCAATCATAGATGAGACGGAATTCTTGTAACCAATCATAATGCAGAAGGCGGGATTTATCGGAAAAGAAAGGAAGCATAACCTAACCTCAAACCTGCAGGATCCAATACTACTTCTTCTGGCAGATTAAATACATCACAGCAAACATGTCAAAAACATTACATTTTGATTAAATGCTTTGAGCAAATGAAAACACATCTTATCAGATCAGCGTCTGTATAAACAGTAACATCTGATGAAAGATATGTGTCTGCTGATAGTATGTCTATAAAAACCTTAATGAAAGACGTACTCAAAGAAGCAAAATGATCTAACAATCCCTAATGATCCCTAATGAGAAAACCAGGAGCGAGAGTGACAAAGGAAAAACTCACTGAGACAACATGAGGGACAAAAGAAGCTCTAATAATACAAACCTAACCAATCTTTGTAGTAATGCAAGTGTCCATGTTGTTTTCACTTTCTGATTAGCGTTAGCTCGCTAATATAAAGACATTAAAATTAAAATGTCTAAAGTTCTAAAGTGTGGCTGTATTTCACAAAAAAGGATTGCGACAACCCGACAAATGTCTTTCAACAATCGAGTGTATAGAGGGAAACACCTCAAACATAATGAAACATGTGACGACACACGGGATGAAGTTAAAAGCAACGTGTTTAACAGCTGTTTTGCATCAGTTATTCTTATATTTAGTTATAATTGAATTAATTAGAGTAAATATAAAATAATGTAATATAATGTTTATTTTATTCATTTTCTTCGGTTAAAAGCTGTTTTTTTATTTTATCCACCATTTTTTGTTGCTCTTTTAGTATCGCCAATGCTACAGTTTAAAAAGTATCGATCTGGCACCGGTATCATAAAAAAACAAACAAAAAAAAACAAGCGATCCACAACCACAGTACCAGTAAGAATTGAATACTACAGTACGTTCACCTCTGTCGCCAGCTACTCCAGGCATGGAGTGATATGTGTTGGTGGAGCAAAATAATTGATTGAATATCGTAAAAAAGGAACAAATCATAATATGTTGACAAGCAATGGTGTTTGTGGAACTGTCGTACTGTATAAAGGCAATATCACACCCGAGGTTGTGCTGTTATACTGGAATATCAGCACAGCTACTGTATGATGCGATCGTAAACACGAGGGGGCAACTGTGATATTGCTTAATTAAAGAATTGTTCAGAATGAGTTCTGAGATGAGCACAGAACAGTATTTACGATTACAGCGATGTTTTTGTTGTGTGTGTGTGTGTTTTTTTTTTTTTCACAGAAGGCACAAATTTCTTGAGTGTTTCTTGAAATTTGCTGTTGAATTACACAGTCCGGTTACATGTTCATTAGTGTCAGGTGTGTCTAAGATTGTTATTGTTCAGTGATGAACAATACTAAGCACTGAAAGTATCGTAAAAACGTGACATGGCCCAACATTACGACATCCGGCCTGAGCGGTTGTGGTTTGCCGTGTATGTTTAGTGAAGAAACCATGTTGGGTGCCATAAATGACATTTGTCCTTCCTGTGGGAAATGAAGGTCTACGTGAAATGGTGTTTGAGAGCGGCTATCTGAGAAAATGTTATGAAACTTGGAAATACAGTTGTGTATTGATCCTGGAAGTGCTGACTGTTTTGTCAGATTAGATCCCTGAACCAGTCGATAAAAACACAGTAATAAGAAAGGTCACGAGGAAGAAAAAGTATGGATGGTTTTATGGATTTATGCAAACGATATTGTTAAGAAAAAGGTGTCAAGTGTATATGTGTAATTATTCATTTAGGAAACATCTACGAAGTGCGTTCAAATCAAACCGGTGCTTATAATTATTACTGGTGGTAATAATTTCTCATGAATGAAGGCGTAAAAACGATTGACATTTACAGAAGACTTCAAGCACAGTACAGTGATGACGACGCAATGCAGTCATTCCCATGAATACTCAGCGTGTGGAACACCCCATCCTTGAAAATCTATGGATGACTTATAGGTTTTCTTGTCCGTGTGAACTATACACACAATTATACACTTGCATCACTTGCACATTACAGGAACTCCACTGTGTTATTGCCACATCTCGCGTACAGGCCTGACCACAGTCCAAGCCATTTCCACATGTCCGGGCCATTAAAGGAGTTCCTGGGAGGCCTGGGTT
Source organism: Clarias magur (assembly GCA_013621035.1). Lineage (NCBI taxonomy): Eukaryota > Metazoa > Chordata > Actinopteri > Siluriformes > Clariidae > Clarias > Clarias magur. The sequence continues at coordinate 2,784,781 of QNUK01000007.1, read as the reverse complement.
TCAGATGTGAAGCAGGCAGTCCGATCACGGCCCCGAAGTACAGTACTGAGAGAACTTTCTATTTTGAACACTAGAATAAGTGCATTAGTGTGTATTATGAGTTTTACTCTCATAACTTTTCTGTTATTCTGCACAATAAAAATACTTGCACGTCCTTCATATATTGTTTTTATTGGCTTTAAAAGTACAAATGTGAACACCTGACCGTCATACCCGTATGTGGTTCTTCTTCACAGTTGTCTTTATTGTCTTTGTATGCTGTAGCATTACAATTTCTCTTCATCGGCTCTTAGAGGCTTGAACATGTCGATGTGATATGATATGATATGGTGATACCCCTGTGTAACAATGTTCAGTCTATATAAGTTTAATGGTCAGGTGTCCACAAACGTCTTATTTAATTGGGTCTCATCTGCATGAAGGACACTAGCAGGCTGTAATGTAACATCATTGGCAAGGATAGACAAATCAAAAATTAATTAACGGTCCCACAGGGCTTGTAAAAGCACTAATGTGCTGAAACATCCAGCCCTTTTCACTGAAACATGATAGATTATATAATAAAGTGTGACAGCTGGCTGGTTAATGCATTAATGTGGACATAATATTTATATAGATTGTTGTGTAGGGAAAATGTCCAGTTGCATGAGTCCAATAAAGCATTGTGTTTTTGCTCTTGATAGAAGTTCAGCAGGAGTTTGCCCGAGGTTTGAACTTTGGGGTTTACTCCCGATGTAAAATATGCCAATCAAATCGTCTTTTTTTGGCACTGGCTATAGCGCAGAGTCCCGAGTGATGTGCTTTCTAAGCGTGGGGAGGAATGACATAACCTCTCTCTGACATCAATCATAGCGACACTAGGCAATGATGGGCATCTGTGAGGTCGTTCAAATGGAAAGGGCGGATAGCGGTTCCTCCTAGTGAGTTTTGATAACTCTGACGTTGCCCTGGTCTGGAGTTACATGTCTTGGATTAAGCATGTGATAGTCTCTGCACTAACATAGAGACCGTTGGGAATTACAGGTAGTCCCCGATTTATGAAAGAGTTCCCTTCCGGGTGCACGTTCGTAAGTCGGATTTGTTCTTAAGTCTGACAAAGTATACAGTATACAATGTAAAGCATACTAGACAAAATCTGTCCCCATTCTGCTGGCCAAAAGCGTAACTGCGCCTAAGGAAATTAACTTCACAGTGAAATGTAACAGTGTCGTCTCTGCGCCTTTAAATCACCTTTAAGGGAATCATGGAGAGCTGTTTTCCACTGTATTGGACTGCATTGAACTCTGTTTTGTTGAGGCTTTTCTAAAATGAGGATTATTTACCATCAGGACAGATTTATGCCACCAATATTCTCAATCACCATGCTCCCGGACTGATTCATTAAAACCAGTGAGGCCGACTGATTTCTCTCGCACCCCCACACGAGTAACACAAAATATACCGGACTTGAGACATTTTATACATTTACTTACACACTGAAAATGTTGTATATAATTGTAAATATTGGTATCTGATGCACTACAGTGTTTATTTTTTGCACAATATACAGTATGTCACAAAAGTGAGTACACCCCTCACAGCTCTGCAAATATTTAGTTATATCTTCTCATAGGACAACACTGCATAAATGACTCTTTGACACAATGAAAAGTAGTCAGTGTAAAGTTTGTATAGCAGTGTAAATTTATTGTCCCCTCAAAATAACTAAAGATACAGCCAATAATAGCTAAAGTACACCCTTAAGTGAAAATGTACAAATTGAGCACAATTAGTCATTTTCCTTCCCCATGGTCATGTGACTCATTAGTGTGACAGCCTCAGGTGTCACCAGATAGCAGATGAGTTAAATTTAGTATAAAAGCTCTTCCACTCTCTCAACCTGGAACCTGAAAGTTCATCAGGGCACCTCATGGCAAACAACTCTCAGAAGACCTGAAAAAACTAATTGTTGCTTTACATAAAGATGTCCTAGGCTATAAGAATATAGCCAACACTCTGCAACTGTGCTGCAGCACAATGGCCAAGACCATCCAGTGCTTTAAGAGGACAGGTTCTTCTCAGGACAGGCCTCGCCATGGTCGGCCAAAGAAGCTGAGTGCACGTTCTCAGCATCAGATCCAAAGACTGGCTTTGGAAAAAAGACGGATGAGTGCGTCCAACATTGCTGCAGAGATTGAAGGGATGGGAGGTCAGCCTGTCAGTGCTCAGACCGTACGCCGCACACTGCATCAAGTTGCTCTGCATGGCTGTCGTCCTAGAAGGAAGCCTCTTCTAAAGATGATGCACAAGAAAGCTCGCAAACAATTTGCTGCAGACATACAAACTAAGGACCAGGACAACTGGAACCATGTCCTGTGGTCTGATGAGACCAAGATAAACCTATTTGGTTCAGATGGTATCAAGCGTGTGTGGGGGCAACCAGGTGGGGAGTACAAAGACAAGTGTGTCTTGGCTACCGTGAAACATGGAGGTGGGAGTGTCATAATCTGGGGCTGCATGAGTGCTGCTGACATTGGGGAGCTACAGTTCATTGAGGGAAACATGAATTCTGACATGTACTGTGACATACTGAAGCAGAGCATGATCCCCTCCCTCCGGAAACTGGGCCGCAGAGCAGTGTTTCAGCATGATAATGACCCCAAACACACCTCCAAGATGACCACTGGCTTGCTAAAGAGGCTGAGGGTAAAGGTGATGGACTGGCCAAGCATGTCTCCAGACCTAAACCCCATAGAACACCTCTGGGGCATCCTGAAAGGGAAGGTGGAGGAGCACAAGGTGTCAAATGTCCACCACCCCCGTGATGTTGTGATGGAGGAGTGGAAGAGGATTCCAGTGGCAACCTGTGAAGCTCTGGTGAACTCCATGGCCAAGAGAATTCAAGCCATGCTGGAAAATGATAGCGGCCACACAAAATATTGACATTTCACATTTTCACTTAGAGGTGTACTCACTTTTGTTCCCAGGGTTTCAGCTATTATTGGCTGTATTTTTAGTTATTTTGAGGGGACAATAAGTTTACACTGCTATACAAACTTTACACTGACTACTTTTCATTGTGTCAAAGAGTCATTTATGCAGTGCTGTCCTATGAAAAGATATAACTAAATATTTGCTGAGATGTGAGGGGTGTACTCACTTTTGTGACATACTGTATATGTGATTGAACCAGAAGTAGAACTGCGGTCCGCAGGAATTCTTAACTCGTATGTCCGTAAGTCGGGGACTGCCTGTATTTACGACTAAATTTCATGCTCAAATTAATGCATGAAACAAATCAGTGAGAACAGATCATTTCCCGATGGAAAAACAAGAGGAGTGCACTGCAGAAATCGGCCAAGTTGATAAGCACTGCGGATCAACACAGTCAACAATGTAGCATGAGATAAACAGATCTAGGCTGAGTTTGAAATGCAGCGATAGTGTTTTTATTAAAGTTGTCACTGAATTCACACGCTGCAAAGCAAACAAAACAACTTCTCCCACACATCACTGTCTCCAATCGTACAACAAATGTGAGCTGACAGTCTGTCACTACACATGGTGGCTTCGAGCTGCCCATCAGGTTCTCAGCGAGCGCTCTCTAAGCCTGCTATGATGAAAATGTCCTCAGGCTGTCCTGGTATAGTGGGAGGAAAATGTCACATGATCATATAGATTTTTAACATAGTTAAAAGAGTAAAAAACTACAAGACAATTCGTGATCCTTGCAGCTTCCTGACTTTAAGGCCAGTGTTATATTTTATATATGACCTGCTCTGCTGCTGAGATGTTGTAAGCAGATACTGCGATACAGCCCGGTACACATATTATGGGTATGAATTTTTTATGCCATTCCACAGCATATACAAATCCAGTGCACTTCCGGAACAGATCAGTGCCTTACCACCAGTGCTGTGCTACATTAGACTAGTTAGTGTACGGTGTAGATTTAACCGGATAACTGCAATGTTAATGGGTAGACTTTGATCTTAAGACAAGATCACTGGGAGTGGGTCTGTGGAGGCCAACATGTACCGTAGTTGAAGAAACATTGTGTAAGGGCTGACAATATTAACGCATATGATTAATTTAGAAATTTAACACTACTATTTATTTATTTTTTTAATGAAAATTAATCATATGACCATGTTCGACTCTAATGGCTTCCCATAATCTCAGTGCGGTCATCCGGCTGTGGCACGTTTAATGCGGATAATAAGATGACTGAGGAAACATCATCAGACATGTTGAACTCCAAGTTTCATTATAAAAAGCTTCTAGATGGATGTTGTGTGCTCGAATTTCCTACAAGGGGAAACAAGACTACACTAAACATAAAATTTGCAAAGTTTCGGATCCAGGTTAGAAAGTCCATACCATTTTAAAGATTTTAATTTAATATTTGTTAAATGTTAATGTTTGATATAAAACTGCAGAATCTGTTTCTCTAACCAGTTTATCATGCATTTCAAAATTCAAACATTGCAAGGTCAGTTCCGGGAGCACGTTCGTAAGTCGGATTTGTTCATAAGTCTGACAAAGATTCAAGATTCAAAGAACTTTATTATCACAGAGGGAAATTACTTCAAGGTGTACAAAAGTAAGTTTTGTACACCTTTAACACAAATATACAATTTATAAATTACACACAGGTTTGGTGTTTTGGTTCCACATTATATTCTCGCGAGAAGGCACGTTTCAAATTGCAAGGGTACACAGTGGGGTCAGCTGACCACGTTTACATTTACAGTTAAGCATTTGGCAGACGCCCTTATCCAGAGTGACTTACAAAAAGTGCTTTGAAGTTTCCGTCATTGAATAGATCTTTAACTAACTGGTTTACTATGTTACTAACTAAGTGGTATCAGTCAACACATAGTTGGGAAGGGTATTTTTCATGTATTAAATTTTTTTTTTTTAATGGGGGGATTGGTTCAAGTACTAAATAAGTAAATACTCCTTGAGTCATTTAATGTTTAAAGATGTCGGGGGAGGACAGTGCTCCATGGTGTATTGAACTGCAAACTGTTCTGTTGAGGATTTTCCGAAATTAGGACCATCGTGACAGCTTGACAGGAAAGCCATTATTTATCTAAGTCAGATACTTCCTGTACTGCACAAGTATTTTAACTTAGCAACTGAATGTTGATTATTTTATTTTAATGTTTTATTGAGACATTAGAAATCTTCAATGTTGTTTTTGTTCAATACAGTAATCAACAATTCCTTGCTTTAAGTGTTTTTATGTTCTACAAATAATAAATGGAATGAAAAATTATATTTGTCTTCCATTTTAACGAATAAAACACTTCACGATGTAAAGTAAGGTCAGGATCTACAATAACTTTCATACAGTACATGTTCAGTCTTCTTCTAATTGTGCTGTCATGGACTTTACCATTAACATGCTCAGTGAGGCCTGTAGGAACTGAGTTGTAACTCTTGTGGATTTTTAATGTAACAGTGAAAATCGGCAAGGGATCTTCTTCTGTACTTCTTTACTTTAGCGCTATGAGTGAAATCTGGCTAATGTTAAATGACACGACATAAATATGGCACTGTATTATAACTTTTCAAAGCATATACTCGGGTCCTTGCTTAATGAATGAAATGAAGGGCCTGCAGGCCTGCAGACTTTCTGACACACTGTCTTTAACTTATATTTACAGGACATTATGAACAGTGAGAAGAGCTACGACTCTCTGCCCAACTTCACTGCTGCCGACTGTAAGTCCTCTCCTCATCTTGCTCTTTTCAGTTCCCAGTGAGCCTCTGAAGGTGATTAAGTATTATCAATGACCTTCTCATGCGCACTAACTTGGGCACAAGCCAGAAGAGCTAGCCAGTGTATACACAGTCACTAAAAAGCCATGCTTTCTTATATGTCTTAGATTACATATTAGAAAGCCGATACAATTTTTAACAGAACAAACATTTAATTAATTTCTAATTTTTTTTCATATAGATATCACATGATTGGAAATACCCGCATTGTGACATTATATATCATGATGCCAACATTCTGTTAGAGTATTGACCAGCCCTTCAGGGACATGAGCAAAAAATCCACCAGAATGAGTCATGCTTTTGGTTACTCACATTGTACATGCCTGCAGGATCCCTTAAAGGGCAGCTGTAAGAGATATACAGAGCACAGCTCTTCCTCTGTAGATACAGTAGAAGGAGTATCAGTATGTCGGTTCCATGTGTCACGGCCGTGAACGGTGACGGGTCGTCCGTATTGATTCTTTCATCTTCAGTAACTGCTTTGTCTCACTCAGGTTAATGTCTTGGAGTGTATTGGTTATGGACTCGGAGTGTATTGTAGGAGCACTGGATGGGACATACACACTCTCATTCACACTCTTATTCAGAGACTTAATGACATTTAGTAGCACTTGAGAGTCGAGTCTGCAGGGATTGAACCCAGGACGATGGAGCTGTAAGGCAGCAGGGCTATAAAATATTCATGCTTGTTATTTATTTATATAAAACTAAAAGACTTCTTGCTGATAATCTGTTGAATGGCAGGTTTTTTTTATTTATTTATTATTATTTTTTTTTTTTACACTAATATGTGAGAAATTTGCATCTATGGACATGCATTGATGTTGAAGGGCAGAAAGAAGATTAAAAAGATTGCTATGGTGAAAGATAAGTCGTCTAGAGATACGTTCATTTTTATATCAATCTGACTATTTTTAGTGCAAATATTTTTAGCCCCGGATATTGATCAGACTCTCTGCCTTTCAGGTCTGAGGCTTCTCGGTATCGGGCGTAACCAGTACATCGATCTGATGAACCAGTGCAGGTCATCGAAAGTAAGAAAACAAGAATCTTTGATGCACCTCAATCTGTCCGGGTCCTTTCATGTTTGTGCTGCTATGTTAATGAAGTGTGCGCAAAGCTCTCTTAGGATTTCCAGCATGAAAATCATCAGATGGTCTTTAAATCTGACTGTGTTGGAAGAGCAGCGTTGCTGCTCCTCAGAGATTCATGCCTTGTAGATGTAATGAAACGCACGTGCTCTTGCCTAAGCAAAGCATCTGTCCCCGACCAGAAATTCTTCCGAAGAAAATCGGCAAGGGATCTTCTGCCAGCCAAACCAGTGGAGATCTCGGTGGAACCGTGGTGGGTAGCGCAAACCGGATACATCACAGAGGACGACATAAGGGTAAGTAATTAGACAACATCTTTTCGAGTGCTGGATTAAATGATGCTTGCTAAAAGAAAAGAAAAAAACATGGAAGAATATCGGTATACTAATATGGAAAGATGTTATTTTGACACAAATAAACC